>JAEUWJ010000464.1:0-28322 GCA_018524395.1 Podaxis carcinomalis
ATTTGATTCGCACTTGGACATGCCAACGAGACGGATATACACGCGCGAACGGCTCCTTGGACCAGGAGGAACGGAGACATCTTCGTCCCTCGAACCCTGATACCGTCTTATGAAGGCTGGACCTATCATGATCGCATCATCGCGTTCTCTTCTTTAGTCTTCCTATTTACATGGCATCTTCACTTCGAACATGATGCTCTTGATGTCGAAATTTCCGTGATTAAAAATAATTTGGAATGACCCACGTTTGCTCATCAGACCCTCAGGCTTACCCTCGTCTCGATTGTATGTATATTGGGTTGTTGCTATACATTGACTCCCCGCAGCGACCCATCGTCAGATCCATTTATGAGCACCTTTATCCTCGGGAAGTGATCGCAGTAAGCACTCACGCCAGTCATGGTTCGTCGTGCTGAGAACCACAATGGAGCATTTCAATCTATCACAACTGCGCGTTCAACTTTTGCAAACACTCCATCACAACTCCTACGCCCCTCCTGACACTTTCTGTATCCTCCGGGCGTATCCGCCTGAGCAGACGACCTAGCTTATCTGGATGCCAGCGCAAAAGTGAGCTCCTGACTCTGTCCTTCTTCGTAATTTTCTCTCCGCGGACAGTTAACCCTTCCAGCAGGAACTCCTGGACGCTGTCGATCGTCAAATCCTCGACTTGGATTGATCTGTTCTTCCCCGCTGCCTCTGCTTCCCTCACCGGCCATGGTATATCCTCGAACCTCAGCAAGATGGCCTCATTTGCGTCATGTGCCTCCTTCACCTTTGACCAAACATCATTCCAACGTCTTTCGTAACTTTCCCAGCGTTCTAAAATTTGCCTTTCGAGCTCGCGCAACTTGAGCTCCTCTCTGACAGCGTGCGTGCGTGCCCAATCTCTCTGGCCCTGTGCATCTCGTAGAACACCACCGCTACGAACCCAGTCTTCCTCCCCCTTTTGAGCTTCCTGAGCCTCGAGCTCTCGTCGCCGTTGCGCGAGGCTATCGAGACCGTCCACCTCTGTTGTTGGTTGTGTTTCCTCTGAGACGTTTTGCTCCTGGCTGTCTGGCTGAATTGCAGGATGTGAAGTTGTTGCGTCCTCTGGGGTACCGTTGGTGTTCAAGGGTATATCCGGGGACCATCGATGTGCATTTGGCGAAGGGAATAGGATGTATCCTAGTCCCGGAATCCGTGGCGTAGGTGGTTTGGGAGGAGTGGCTTGGGTGGTATTTTGCGAATTGGAAGTCCGGAAGGGGGTGTTAGTGAAGAGGGTCATTCACCTCCTGGTCTACCAGCAGAAAGGTGAAAGGAATGGATGATAAGACGTCCTCGAGGGCAAGTCGACGATTGCGTAGAGGACAGTCTGTGACTAGCTATATTGGCTTTAGGGTGGGTCGTTGCGCGTGGAATTCCGACCTTGATTCGCACTATCACGCAAGCAACTCAGTTCCCGTGGTTTTCCCCTCATCGTATTCCTGTACCCCGTGACACTGTCTCTAACTATTTTGCGGAGATACTGAGAGACAGACTCTAGTGGCATTTTGAAATAACCCCACAAAGATGACAAGCCACGAGGCTCCAGTTGGTGTTTAATTAGAGTTTCGCACCTGTTATCCTTGCGGGTGGAAAGGCCAAACGGTTCCCCGACGCGACGACATGTTTTAGACTACTATAAGGCGCTAAATGCGACTGGATGTTTATTATTCTCAAGTCAAAACCCAGAGAGCTGACTTGGGTATGAACCTTTTTCATCATAAGTGGCAATATGAATGACTTCCAGCTGTTCACGAGTTCCAGACCGACATCATGAATGGCCGATGACCCCAGCGAAGAGTGCGTCTATCGTGACTGACACTATATTAAAACTGCCTGTGCATGCTGAGTCTGGTACATACCCTATCACCGACGTACTAGTCATATCCGGCAAAATTCGTGACCGATTGACGTTGCTTGAACTGGCATTCAGATCTTCGACCTTGCTTATTAGGATCGGACCGAGTCTCTGAGACTGAGCTCAGTAAGCACTGAGTACTACGGGCATTTTCAGAACCGCAGGGCACCAAATGTTTTCGCTACTGGAACTGGGGCTGAGGCGTGTAGTAACCTAATGATGACCACAATATTGAAAATAAGGAATCCATGGAATTGAATGCCATAACCAAGTGCATCATGTTACTGGAATCCACGAGTTGTTCTGACCTGGGGCTTTCTCTTGGCGTAATGGAGATATCAGCACGTCTCCCAACCTGCAACCAGAAACTGGCACACAGCCATACGCAGCTGGCTAGAAAGTCATCCAAAATGCTGCTATCCATCATAAGGAGGTTTATGCCCAAGGCCGCTCTCTAGACTTGACTTGCGAAGCATAAACATCCAGTCGCATCAAGCGCCCCATCGTAATACAAAGCATGTGGTCCTCGGGCAGTGATGATGAAATGCAAAGGAATCAGGAAATGACATAAAAACGCAAGCAGAATACTAGGATCAGGGCACCACGGGTGGCCCGAGGAGGACCGAAGGGAAACACAGTACGGTGATCAGACGTCAGCTTCAAGTCCATAATCATTGAAACGTTCTCAGTGAGCTTTGATAGCTATGTCCCACAATTTCAGTGACTGGCCCGATATCATTCCCAGTTGAATGGCATTCATGACATCCCTGAAGGACGTCTGAGGAGTTTGAAGCTTGCACTCGTTGAAAGTAGGCTTCGGCCTAACGTCGGCTTATATAGAAGCATCCCATGGCTAGAGAATGAGTATTCAATCGTCAGGATCCGTATGTGGGTCTGTCTGTTGTCCATCACTCATCCCATCCCTCCCGTCCTGCAAGTCTTTCCTCGTTTTCCGTAGGTTTTGTCTGACCTGTAAATCATCCCCAGCGACGGGATGGACCACACCAAGCTCAAGTAGCTCTGCCGCCAACCATACCTCTCTAGGCATTCGTGCCTCCTGCGATGGCCTCCGCAATTTCACAGTACGACAGCTTCGAATATCACTAGAGCCCTCGCTCAAGAATCCCAGGTGGCGGGTGAGTACCCTCACACAGAGTCAAGGAAATACGTAAAAGGGGCTCTAAATGTATGACAGCGGACAACTATACAAGGACGGGCGAACTTGAGGAAAGAGCGTAAAACCTAGACAGAGTGCAACAAACAAAGCACGACAAATGGCTTAAGGAAGGCGGAGCGGGGACAAAGAATGGTGGCCAGGCGTAAGCTTTAAGTCTGTAATCAGTTGAATTGTTCGACAGGTTTTGATGGTTAAGACTCACAATTTCTACAACCGACTCGATATCACTCTGGGCCAACTGGCAATTCTTGCTATAGGTGGCGGCAAACGATGGCGGGCTTGGTGAGCGGGATCTTGTAATGCGTGACAGCTCCTCCTTGACCTCATGGGTGGTAGGCCGCGCCGTGGGTTGGTGACTCCACCATTTTTGAGTTAGCTCCCAGATTTCGTCCGAAAGTTCGGGTGCAGTCTCCAGAGCAGGTCTTTCAGATCGTTTGCCCCGGATAACACGTAATATGATAGTTGAAGTGCGTTCACCAGGGAACGGAACTTGGCCGCTCAGAATCTATATGGAAGCTAATCAAACGAGAATTGTCTACAGGAGATTAAACCCTACCTCGTACATGACAGATCCTAGGGGGAAGATATCCGCCACAGTCGTCGATCGTGAGATGCCACCGTCGGCCTATCCTCAATCAACTCGGGAGCCATCCAGCGGACGGTTCCTCCGATTTGGGACACAACTGGAACGGATGTCCAGCCGATGATGTCAGTATCGAGAACTGTGAACAACCAAAATCGGCGAGACAGGCGCGACCGCATGGAGTTATTAATATTTTCCTGCGTATATCTGGGGATTAGCTGGGGCGTGAGAGATGGGGTCGACAGTGCCTACGCCTTTCAAGTCTCCGTGCACAATATCGTTGACGTGTAGATAATGAAGCCCGTCAATGATATCGTAGACCTAATCGGCAATTGAATATTGAGTACTGATTCCACCAGGCAGATCAAATCGTACCAATTTTAGTCGAGGCATGCTTGGGTGTGCTCTTATGTACGATGACACATTCCCGTTCTCCATCCGCCATAGAAAGGTAGAACATTAGGGTGTACAAGTCCACTCCAGACGAGCGCTTCCCGCACAAAAATCTGGGCGAACATGTCAATGGTGTAACGTAATGGCACAAGGTCAACATCATACGCTCTGTACATCCCCTCTCTCGGACCGCCGATACATCCTTGGGATCTCGAGACACAAAACCTTGTTTCCACGTGCATCAGAAATCTGAGCCCAGAAAGGAGGCTAAGATCTAGCATGAAAATATATAAACTCCTTCTGTTGTATTCTCAGAGAAACCAGTACTCACCACTCGTGTTACGTTTCCAACCCTTCTGAAGCGGCATGTCATCTTTTCCTACTTCCTCACACGCCCCAAAACATTTATCGCCAACCTTTAATCGAATCGAAGCACAAGCTTGACGAGCGACAACTATGCACAGCGGAGAGCCTGCTAGAAGCCACGGGAGAGAGTGGGGGAGCAAAGGTGGGTCTGGTACTGGTGTCGCTCGTCAATCGATTCGATACGATAAAGGTTGGTGATAGACATTTCGGGGCGTGTGAAGAAGGAGGGAAAGATGACTATGCTGCTTCAGAATGCGCAATTAACCTCGGTGAATTCCGACCTTTTTTCGCACTATCACGCGGGCAACTCAGTTTCCCGTGTTTTCCCCTCATCGTGTTCCTGTCCCCCATGATATTGTCTCTAACTATTTTGCTGAGATGCTGAGAGACAGAATCTAATGGCATTTTGAAATAACCCCACAAAGACGACAAACCACGAGGCTCCAGTTGGTGTTTAATTAGTTCCGCACCTGTTATACTTGCGGGTGGAAAGGCAAAACGGTTCCCCCGACGCGACGACATGTTTTATTATTCTCAAGTCAAAACCCAGAGAGCGGACTTGGGCATGAACCCAGAATCTCGACTTCCTCTGCAGAATCGCCCTTGTATAAGTCGTGGCATCGCAGAGTCTTGGTCGACGCCCCGCAACGACATGGGCGGGTGAGCTGGACTAAACACGGCGGACAAGGTCCCGTATGACATTTCTCTGCGCATGAGTGCCCGCAGCGATCATGAGGTTTATCACAAAGGTTATCACATGTCGGGATTGGCGATGTACAACTTGTGCGTGCGGGGAACGCGTACTTAGAGGGGTCACAGTCGAGATTTGGTGCAATGGAGGATTTCCCGCAAGGACAATGTGTAACATTGACTGGCGATCGCGGGCAAGGCGCAGGTTTGGGTGACACCTCTTCTGGCACGTGTGAACACCACAATCGAATGGTCTACGCGAAAAATAGCAGTTAGCATTTCCATCCGCATCTATGAATCCAGATTGACGCACCTTTCGCAGACGCCCTCGCAAGGAAATCGACCAATCCAAGGTGTCTCGCCCTCGACAAAACACTCCTGAGCATCTCCTTCGTCACACCCGAGCTCCTTCCCGGATTAACCGAGACGTGAGGTCGTCAGCGGCTGAGGTTTCGGTCTTTGTGTGATACTTTTCCGAAGGATGTGAAGTAGAGGGTGTGCCCGAAGAACCCTCGTTTTCCGTAAGCTTCCCTCTGAATCTCTTCCATCGATTGCCCCCAGTAGCAGTAGGCGGACCAGGTTGAATCGGGGTGCTGTCTGAGCCTGCTTGATCTTCGGCTCCTGTCTGAGGAACATGGCGGGGTCGTTGTGGTCGTTGTGGCCTGCGCCTATCGCGGTTAGGACCACTGCTAGGCGAAGGACGAGGGGTTGAACTATCAATTCAAGCTTCGCCCTGGGTAGGGGTTTGACCACCAGGCACTGGCTGTCGAGGTTTGGGAGGTCTACGAGGAGGCTGCCGTTGAGCAGTGCTCGCCGGAGCATGTCCACCAGCACTATGGGAATTCATCGTTAGACGATGAGGCTGTTGTGGATGCGAACTCGTTGGATCCGATGCAGTGTTAGGTTCATGATGTTGAGGCCGTGTTTTTCGACGCCCATAGGATCCGTTCGGTCTCGCGTTGCGGGATCGTCGCCGTTGAGGCGCCGTAGAGACAACTGCCTACGCAGAACCAGCTGGGGTGGCAGAAAATGAGAGAAAATGAGGTGTTTAAATCTCAGCTACACCGCCACCGGTTCAGTTTAGTCCGCAATGTCCTGACGACTCATACTCACTCACTCGTCCCTTTAGCCGGAAACAACGCAGAAGTACTGCGACAACACTTCGGACGACATGAATATGACTCGCTGATCCTGCCATGGACCTGGCAAGCATCAACCCGGAACGATGCTGACGTCTTTCCGGGTCGTGGGACACATGGAGTGTTGAATCATGATCATCTATCAAACATTGACACTGGATGATCGTGCATGTTGAATCCAGCATGTTCTAATGCAACGAGGCTTCGACTCTTCATTTGCAACATTTGGGGGTACTCGTAACATCTCGGCAGAATTTCATTGAGCTTATGCAAGACTCGTGCATCAGAACCCAGAAAGGAGGCTGAATCTAGCATGAAGATATATAAACACCTGTCGTTTTCTCAGAGAAACCAGTACTCACCACTCGTGTTACGTTTCCAACCCTTCTGAAGTGCCATGTCATCTTTCCCTACGTCTTCACACACCCCAAAACATTTATCGCCAATCTTTATCAAATCGAAGCACACAAGCTTCGACGCCACTACCAGACTGCCTTCCAGCAGGCTGTCTCAGTGTCCCGAATATACTGGAGTTGAGAGGGACTTCGACAATCTTGCGAGGTATCTAGGCATATCTGTCTTGATCGTCAGTATCATCCTATTCTCATCTGGCTCCTTCTATCACGTCTCATCGTCCGTCTAGTCAACCTTGTTAGAAACTAATGCAAATCACTCAGCCTCGATAACGCGAGAACTGAGGTGTGCAACGGGCGTTACGGCTCATATACCTAGAGTATTAGAACACTATAACTAAAAATAAAATTTCGTCCGTGCATCACAACGTGACGCCTCGAAACCAGTCGACCCCATCTTCGCTAATGGGCATCGACGCGTGTTTGCTGTTCCAACAAAATCCGCAGCCACAGGTCGTTTACAGGTGCTAATTGTGGCGTATATGAGCTTCGCCTTCTCTTCAGAAAGTACATAGCTGCGCCTCACCATCTATAGCGCCATATCATGTCTTCTCCTCCTATCTACACGACCAGCCAATCTCACACCTACGCCGTGTCTGATGAGAAAAGCCTTCTCGTCGACGGTGCGAATCCAATCTTGGCTTCCGACTCCGCTGAAGAGCTATTTCCAAACATATTGGGGGATTACTATGAAGGTGGACATCCCTACTTCCGACGGGCGATCTTCCATGCTCAACGCCCTGGCAGAGTTTCAGCCCGACTATGAATTTCTAAAGCAGGCTTTCAAAGATCTGCAACTCCAATTCACTTCCCTCGCTCTACTGGTCAGTTTCTTGCTCGTCACACGTCACCACCTTCCCCCAGTGATGCATCCACACAGTGCACGTTCACCACATGGTTAAAACTCGGTTTCCTCATTCTCTCCCGAGACATAGCCGAAACCTCAGATGGCTTTAATTTCCAGCTCGGCATGCTGTTCTGCATCATGTCAACAGCCTCAGATATTACCGTTGTACTCGCAGCTTCCGCCTCTCACACTGCCATTCTTCATCTTACCTTCTTTCAGCCGCTTAGTATTACTGAATACGGTCGGCGCTACGATCACTTCCGTCAGTATCGCTTTCGTTGTGAGGGCCTGCAAGGTCTAGGCATGCTGCTGTTTGCTCCTGCGGTGACTTCGATGCCTTGTGTAATGTTCCCAACCTGTGCTTTTGCTATTGTGTTCAATGTCTTCGTTTGGGCGCTCGTGATTTCGTTTTATATTCGTGGATCTGGTTGCTGGGATTGAGACGACAGAGAGTCGCTTTCGATAATTTGCCAACCCACCACACGAAGAAGTTTAGGTATGTCAGGAGAGAGGGGTGTGTGTACCAGACGTAGTTCAGGTAGTTTTAATATAGCGTCAGTCATAATACATGTACTCTTCACTAGGGTCATCGGCCATTCCTGATGTCAGTCTGGAACTCGGGGCGGGTAGAAAGTCGTTGCTATCCATGGTAAGGAGGTTTATGCCCAAGGGACTGATATCCTGCTTCCCCAACATACATACTCGCTGTCAGTGCGTGGAAGAAATGCATCTAGGACGATCAATCACGATGCATCCAAGTTGATATTGATAAGTTATTAATAAGTAATTGATCTCTAAACACTTCAAGTCAGACGTGACGCTATCCTTCATCGGACAGCTTGAACAAGAACGAAATAGTTGCTATGTACAGCAATAAACCCGAATTGGTAACGAGTTCGAGTTTTACAATGTGGTATATGTGCGTGCGACCTAGTACAAGAATAAGATACTCCGGTTATGTGCTTTCGGATTACAAGAAACAAGTCGAACCAAAGGAATGTAAAATCAGGTGTCACCGAAACTCCAACCCAGCGAGACTATGACGGTGCCTCTTCTTTCTCTCCCTCCAACTCCCCTCCCACTCTGCGCTCCAACTATCGTACCGAACACCGATATCCAACACTTCTTGGTTGACAAGCCCGACCTCCCCAATCCCAGCAGCCGAGCTCGAGACAGTAGAACCAGAAGTAGAAGACTCGCCCGCACGATCCGACTTGTCCTTTGTCGAGTTGAGATCCCATACCCACTTGCGTTTCTTCTCCTTCTCCTCCTTCTGTCCTTCCCTCTCTTTTTCTTTCTCCTTCTCCTTGTCCTTAGCCTCTTTTTCCTTCTCCTTGTTCTTGTGTTTGGGCGAGCGACTCCTCGACCCACCGGAAGCAGCGGTATTACTCGCCTTGCGGCCACCCATAGCATTCAACACCGCTACAGCCGCCAACTCGTCCAAGATCCCTCGACTTCCCTTTCTCGTACGTGGCTTCTCCTTATCTTTATCCTTCTCCTTCTCCCTCTCCTTCTCTTTTTCGAAAGCTTTATAGTTCACGAGCGGCATTGGGATCAACGTGCGTTCTCTTTTCCTCCCTCTCTCCTTGTCCTTCCCCTCTTCTCTACCCCTCTCCTTTCCCTCCCCATGCTCTCGCTCATCCTCGCGACCCTCAAACGACAGAACATCAGGCGGGGTCGAGTATTCATACCTAAACGACCTCGGTTGTGCCGTCCTCCTCCTGACCTTCTTCCCCGTCCCACCTCCTCCCCCTCGACTCCCCCCAGCATCCGTAAACAAGAACCCAAGAGCAGCAGAATCACGAGCACCCCACCACGCGCCAACAAACCTCCCCCCATCTCCTCCAAACCCAGCCTGAACATCATCATCCGAATCCGAATCATACAAGAAATCCAACGAACGACGTGGTGCGTAGAGTATAGGCGAAGGACTCCTAGGGCTAACCACAGTCGCATTCGAACGCCCCCCAACATTACCCGAAGGACCCGCGGCAGACGTAGGCGATACAGGAGATCGATAGCTATACCTATACGACCTCGACTGTTCTCTCCTCCTTCTCCTCGGGCGTGTCCCATAATAAACCAACGAAGAATCGTCCGAGTGGTACGAGATTGGCGAAGACGGCCCAGTCCCACCAGACCCAGCATGTTTATGCCTCCTACTCCCTACACCAACAGTAGTTCCAACCCCAAGTCCACCCCGACTCCGACCCCGACCCGCACGACTACGACTTCGTTTCAAACTTTGAGCTAACCGCCGCCGTCGCCGACCATACTCAAGATCATCGCATTCCGAATCAGAGTCTACACCGCCTGGTCTGGCATAAGTGATGGGTGAAGGACTGCGTTCGATTTCTTCGTAGTAGAGGTTGTCGACGAATACTTCGAGGACAGGTTCGCCTGTGTCGGGGTCGGAGGATGTAGGTGTAGGTGAAACCGGGATCCGTAAGAGCTGATCGTCGAACTGGCCTTCTGGACTCCATTGGTAAGGTTGAGGGTGAGGCTCGTGTTCGGGAGCGGTGGCATCCGCGTTGCCGAGGTCTGAGTTGGGATAACTAGGTCTAGAGGGGTATGGGTATTGCAAAATATGGATATTTTGGTTCTCTGCTTCTCCACTCAGTCGCGTTTCGGGTTGTGCAGCCTTGGTGTTACTGGCGTAGGATAATGCAGAAGTAGGCGAACTAGATCGGGACTTTAGTTCGTCTTTTTCTGAATCAGGGTCCTTTGTATCCACATCTTCAGACGCGGGAGAGGTCATGGGCGAGAAGGTGGTTGTGGTAGCGGTGGTCGGACTTCTGACAACGATCTCGGGCTTTGACAATAACGGGGAAGGTAACGGAGGTGGTGAAGATGAGAAAGGAGACAAAGGAACGGACGGAGACAGCGGGAATGATGAGGCCGAAGGAATGGAAGGTGAACTTGAACTTGGAGGAGCGGAACGGGGTGAAAAAGTGGATGGAGAGAGTATCGGCGACGAGGGCGGAGGCGAAGAAGAAGGAGCCACCCTTGCACGAAATGGAGAGGACGGGATGAATGGAGAGGAGCGGTAGGGAGCAGATGGAGGAGGGGGTGAGGTTTCACGTTTGTAATCCGGTGATCCCGAAATTGGGAGGCGTGCGAGTGAAGGAACGTGAGATGGAGGTGGAGGTGAAGACGTCGGTGAGTTTGGAAAACTCCTTATCGGTAGCACCTTCGTCGCTGTGGATGTGATAATCGTCGGTTTCGGCAAAGAGATTGACAAGGAAGATCCCAGGACAGTCGTCGGAGGTGGCGATGGGCTACCGAGCTTGGTGGTATCCATAACCATTCCTAATGAAACTCTCTTGGGCGTCGGCTGCGCAAGTTGAATACCAGCATGCCTAGGTGATCTCGGGCCGACCACACGAGGATTGGCCGTATTTCGATCAGCGGACCTTGAACGTGCCTGTACAGCGTTTGGGCGCGCTCGAGGCAGTGGTGGGGACCGACTAACATTGGCTGGCCTATCTGAGGTCTGGACCTGGGATGTGTTTGAGGCGGGATATGAAGGTCGGAGATCACTAGGTCTCGAAGCAGATGCCCAGGAATTAGGTATAGCCTCCAACATGTTTGATCGAGGACCTGGACTAGTCTTGGGCCGATGAGCACGTTTTTGAGAGGATCCATACTTGGTCGAGGACGAGGCGCCGGCCAGGTCGGCTTTAGTCAAGCGAGAGGATGAGGCTGGATCCATTTGAAATAGCGACAAGAGTCAATGAGATAGCTTTTTAAGACGATGATATTTTACTCACGTTGGGTGGAGCCACTGGGATCGACAATTGCCATGGATTGATATCGTAGATTGATGCCACTCTGAGGTGGGTTTGAATTTCCGGTTCGGGTAGCAGGAATAAGTACTCGAGATGTTGGTGGTTTCTGGGGAGGCGTTTGCAGTTGAGCAGTTGGTTGCGAAGGAGGCACGGGCGCATTCCCAAGTGCAGTAGTGGAAATGGTGATGTTCGGCCTAACGGAGGGAATTGAAGGTGAACTAGGCTCCCCCGGCGAATTACTCGGCGCCGGCTCAGCAACGCTGGCGGTGGGAAGAGACGGTATATTTGGCGTGGGGGAATTAGTGCGAGATGGTGATGCAGATAAGCGTGCGCTGGAAGGGGGTGATGGAAAACGAGAGCTGGGATATGACTGTGTTACTGCGGGTGCTAGTTCCGGCGAGGTCGTCCTCATGGAAGGTGTCGACGAGAATTTGGCAAGGGGAGCCGCCGCGTCACGACGCGTCTGTGAGCTAACCGGGATCCAAGGGGATGAGGTGGGTTTGCGTGGAGGTGGATGATGAGGGAGGGGAGACAAAACTGCCTGCGAGAGCGGAAAACTCCTTTTTCTCGTTAAAGCAGGTCCAGACGCGGTGGGAAGTGATTGTGAGAGCTCGTGATGAGGATCCATATCAAGTTCAGCGTCTCCAAGCATGGTATATATGTATGCAGGGATGAGATTTGCGGGCGGCGGCGGAAGGAGGGCTATAGGCTGTGGGGGATGTGTATTTGGAAATGGAGCCGGAAGGGCACGACTGGAGGAGAGAGTTGAAGAGGGTCTGAGCGCTTCAAAGACAGAGATTGACTCGGCGTCGGCAGTGGGGTAGAGGGGCCCGAGCAAGCTGTGGGAAAAAGGGGTGGGGATGACAGAGTCGCCCAACTTGCCTAAGCTACTTTGCGAGCCAAAGAGGCGGCCACGAAGACGATGAGGATTCTTGACTCCATTTTGAGATCGTACTTGCGTCGTTGATGATGAGGTCGCCGTTGATGATGGATCTGCATTTGGGTCTGTTGGCCGAATAGGTTCTGGGAATCCTGACACAGAAAGTGCCATTCCACGCGTTCTTGATTGCCTACGTCTGATCATCAGCATGTGCACTTCCGTGGTGACGAACAACACATACTCGGAAAATTCAAGGAAGCAGTAGTTGCATGGGGAGAGTAGGAAAGGATTTTTTACCACCCAGCCTGCTCTTTTCAAGTCAGCCCCGGTCCCACACAGTCGTTGATGTTTTCCGTAGTGTTCCAGTGTTTCATCTTCCTCCCTACATATGCCAAGACTTCGGTGGCTAGGAACACCATTCCATTTCCTCACGTGTAGTCTGCTCATTCCATAAATACTCCCTTGAAACAATCCCTGTTTCAGGGAAATTGTCTTTCCTCCATTCAGCTACTACCAACACACGGCCGCCATCTACGCTCATTGACATGGCATTTCTTATTTTTATTCTCTCTTAAAAGGCGCTCCCCAAGTCTGCAAGCCATTGACACCACGCCCATCAATGATTTGCATTGCATCTCAACCAAGGCACTACACGCTATTTTCAGACTATTCCCGGTCATCACGGAAAGCTGCCATTGGATGGCCGGTGCAGACAAGATATGTAAAACTCCATGCAAACAACCGTACGGCATGGGTATCTGACAGTGGTAAAAGTCGATGGATGGATGATCACGACAACTGCGAGGAGCGACCCTCTCTTCTCATATGGGCCAGTAAGCATATGGCGCGTATCCCCGCAAGTGATAAGCGCTGGTGGAGCCCTAGACGATCCGAAAAGAGCTGCAGAGAACGTGTGTACACCCACCAGCTCATGGCGGCATGTTTCACCATCCAAGCTTTACTCCGACTCCAGAACCTGGTCCCAACCCACTTCGGCCAGGGCGCAGCACTTACACGGCGCGAGTCCTAAAAAAACACTTCCAGAATGTCGCCAGTGCCAATCTCCGGAGCTGTGCCGGAACGTCCCAGTCGGAATCACTTCAAATATAGTCGAAACAGCTGGTTTATTCATGGCAAACACCTCGCCATAGCAGGATGTATATGTGTCTCAAAATGGACCTACAACCCGTACCTGATACGCACTGCTACTCGTCATGGACTTCTGACACACTCCCAATTTCCGAATGGTGCCTAAAACAATGGCCAAAATGATGGTTATCGCATTGCATTCCGAGACGCGTACTGGCCTTATGTATCATCTCCGTATATCCATCTCTATAAGCCACCTCACCCTCTTCGGGCTTGTGGCACCCATCTAACCCGGCGGCACCCTTCCTGTGTCTGTCCTCGCTTCACAAACCCAGGCTATCACAGACTTCGGTCACTTTTGCAATTATACCCTTTTGACAGTTGGGCCCGGCGTTTCAGACTGGGTAAATGACTGGATATACCCATTGTCCTAATTCCTCGCATCAAAGTGCTGTCAGTTCACCATATGCCAGTCTTTGGATTGTTGTTCGGCTGCAAGCTTGTACTTATGGGCGGGGTTATTCCCGGCCTGGAGCATACTGTGTACATGTGAATAACACAGGGTTACCACACGAATCGTCGGCATGACCAGAAGCTTTCACCTTATGTCATCCCACGTCAGGAACAAACGTCTTGGGTCAGAGCTAGTGGCAAGGCGACAAACACTTAATCCCTTGTGGTCAATAAATATATCCATTTTTACTCGATTTCAAGCGCTCTAAGGGATGCAGTAACAACGTGTGTACACCTCTACATATCCATCTGACTATCACATCTTGGACAAGATGAAGGCTCCGCAGGGGTGGTGGTGTTGCTTTGGGTGTTGGTACGACATGCCGAGTTTCGATCATCATTGATATGTCCTGGATAGTCCAGGGGGAAGTCTCATTTATTGCTTCAACCGTCACGTTTCAAACGACATTATATGTGTGCACCTAATGACAGAAATCTAGCCCTGCGGGGACCATGGTACAGATGTCTCGGCGTGTCATTCGTTGTTCGAAGGTTCCAACCCCTGACGGGCAGCAACCTTCGATGACCTTCGATGACATGCAGAGGTCGTTACAGAAGATCCAGGCAGGTGCGGACAGACGTCCCATCCCCCCATGGATATCGCTTACTTATCCCTCGCCAGGTGGGCGGACTCCTGGCGAGGTTAACGGACAACAGCGTTCCTGAAGATGATATTGTTACCGCCTGCTGCGAGCAAGGCCGAAGCATAACAGTCAGTGAACAACATGGGAGCCAATAAACGCGATCCGAAGCGAGTTACACGAGAATTCGACAGTGGCAATGTAGGAATGAAGGATGTTCCAAGAGATAATGAAACGTGGTACCAGTAAGCAACACACCAGGATTTAATTTAGTCCGAGGGACGTTGGGTGCGACCAGAGCGGTAATAGGTGTTGAGCTTTCTTTGGTTAGCTGAATAATTGGTAAATGGAGTGATCATGCCCCATACTTTCGGAGAATGACTTGATTCATTCCAGGTCAACTAGAGTTCTTGTCATACTTGGCATTCCTGAATAACGACTAAGTCAAAGCATTCCTCTTTCCCAGCCCTCATCCCCAGTGAAAAGTCTGGCGTGGGGTTTCTGAGGATTAATAAAACCCTCTGATCAACGTGATATTGTCTCGTATAATCTGAGAAAAATTAAACGCCGTTTCCACGCCTGCTGAGAAATCCTGAGGTTCTCGGCCTGATGCAGCTAACTCGTCCACGCGACGTTCACGATGCATTCCTTGCTGACTCTACCATTCCTTTTCCCTACACCGTTCCTTTCCCTCCTACTGCTCCATCTCTGCTCTCCTCCTCACTATGCCCTCGTCTACTTCTGAGACTGTCATCTGCGACTGTCAGGCCTGTGGTTCCCGGAAATATGTACACCCACGTACAAGAAAGCGTCATAAAGAAAGGGATTCGAGGTCGTCGAACCAGTTAGGCCCAGTCAATGAGGGTGATAAACAACAAAGTCCAGTGGGCCCCGCAGATCAAATCATGGTATGTTTCCCATCGATATTACACTCTTGAACTTATTTGTTTATTGCCTTTTGGTAGGACGTTTCACTTACATGCGAAGGACCTGGACACCCTCACCACGGTGCCACCAACCCGGAGTACCATGGACTCAACATGTTAGGTAAGTTCAACTGAAATCATGGGACTTGTCTATATTGCTGATTCTGTTATTAGATGACTGTATGGCCGCAGATGACCCGATGTCTTTGGATCATGCCCCTCCATTGGATCCTTTCAATAATGAACAAGGTGCCAGCCTCGACCGAATAGGCTCTCCCCTCCTTCCAGAGAATGATGGAGACACTCCTGGTGGTGGCGCCCCCTCCCCATCACCTCCGCTGGATGACGATGACCCTACGAACCTTTTACCACCACAACATCTATACCCCAGTCCTGAGGGTAACGTGAATACCAGGCCATGTGTGCGAGCACATTCTTTCGTTACTCCCCATATTCCGAAGCCACCCGAAATGAATGAAGCGACGTCCCTTCCTCTGTGTTTTGATGGTGTTAACATTTCCGACATCCTCGATATACCACCCTCGTCTCGTAGCCAGCACGAATTACACTTAGCAATGGAATATATCCCTCTACTTCAAAACGCATCACTTGAGGAATCTGGCCTAGACAATGAAGACATTCACAACCTAAGAATGCCAGATACTGATCGCGTTGACCTCGAAGCCGATTTCGACACCAAACTTTCACTTGACCTTTTCCTTGCTTTACAAACCTACCCGGATGCGGTGTATACAAAGGTGGTCACCATCCTCAATTGCACCCTCCCCTCGATCTCTCTTTTGTCGCTCTATCGTATCAAGCGCTTCGCAAAAAAGCTCTCTAATATCGCAACCATTGACCATGATATGTGCCCCAACTCATGTATTGCATATACCGGCCCGCTCGCTAGTGCAGAATCTTGTTATGAGTGTGGGTCATCACGATGGGAGCAGCAGGACCTGAACGTCCCTGACAAAAAGATCGCGGCTGCAAAATTTACGACAATCACACTCGGTTCACAACTTCAGGCACTCTACGCCTCTCCTGAGACTGCAGTGCTGATGAACTACCGTCAGGAGAAGACCGAGCCACTTCTTCAGAAGATTCAGAGGGGAGAAGATGTTGAATTTCAAGTCTATGACGATATTTTCACCAGTTACGACTATTATCATCTTGTCAAAGCGGGGAATATAAATCATTCGACCATTCTATTGATGTTTTCCATTGATGGTGCCCAGCTTTATGCACATCGATCCTCGGACTGTTGGATGTTAATCTGGGTTATTCTCGAGCTTTCTCCTGCCCTCCGCTACAAAAAACGGCATGTAATTCCAGCTGGATTCATTCCGGGACCTGGAAAGCCGAAGAACCTTGATACTTTCCTGTTTCCAGGCCTCCAACATATCTCCGCGCTTCAGAAGGAAGGCCTTAAGGTCTTTGATGCATCTGTTGGTCAGATTGTCATAAAGCGACCACAAGTGTTTCTTGGGACTGCCGATGCACCCGGAATGGCAAGCATGAGCGGAGTAGTTGGCTATAAAGGTGTTAGGGGATGCCGGAACTATTGTATGATGAAAACACGACATCTACAAGGAGCCGCTCACTACTATCCAGTGCTCCAGAAGCTAAGTGGCAATTTGCCCGCTGGTTCTCTTCATGACGACGTCGATCTTCTTGCTACAAGCCCATATTTCTCTCAGCAAGAATATAATAGCAACGTTAGACTTCTTCTTAAATCATACTCCAGGAATTTCGGTGGAACTCGGAAAGTTACTGGCCTCACGAAACCTAGCATCTTTAATGGGCTGCATCTTCCTGCGCTTGGAGCACCTGGTGCTTTTCCAGTCGACATCATGCACCTTTTCGCCCTCAATATCCCTGACTTATTCATGAGCTTATGGTGTGGGACAATGCGACATGACAAGGGCTCAACCGACTTACCAACAAGTTGGCCATGGAGAGTTTTGATAGGTGACACTTGGAAAGAACATGGCAAGCGTGTCGTGGCATTACGGCCTTATCTTCCCTATACATATGAACGCCCTCCTCGTAATCCAGTTGAGAAAATCAACAGTGGTTACAAAGCTGCCGAGTTCAATGCGTATTTCTGGGGCTATCTTCCTGGACTACTTGAAGGTATCCTCCCAAACCCATATTACACCAACTTCTGCAAACTCGTTCGAGTTGTTCGGCTCATGAGCCAACGTGCAATCCAGGATAGTGATTTGGATGAGGCACAACACCTTGTTGTCGATTTTCTCAATGAATATGAGCAAATATACATTGATAGAAAGCAAAGTAAGCTACATGCAGAATTTACTAGCTTTGGTATTGATGAAAAAAAAGGCCGCATCCATTTTGTTCGCCAATGCTTACACACATTGTGGCACTTAGCTCCTGAAACCTGTCGTTTGGGCCCTCCTTGCCTCTATGCACAATGGACAATGGAGCGGACCATTGGCAATCTTGGTCAAGAAATACATTTGCATTCAAACCCATATGCAAACCTCGTTCAGCGGGGAATTTCTCGATGTGTCACCAATACAATTTATGCAAAATTTCCCGCACTGTGGAGTGGTACTCCAGAACTTCCACAAGGGGCAATACGTCTTGTGAATGGCTATGCTCTCCTCCACCCGCATGAAGATACTTTGTATACAATGCGTGATGATGAGTTTATGGCACTGCAACAATACACCAATGCTAACAACGTCACTCCTATTCAACACATTTCTCGTTATGGTCGTATTCAATTGCCCAATGGACATCGTGTTCGATGTGCCTGGAAAGAGGATGATCGTAAGAGGGAGCCACGAGTCTCTCGGATGGTCAAGGTAAGTCATTCTGATTATTTCTGTTGTTTACATATCTATTAAGCAGTACGCTACACAGTTGAAATTATTTGATCAACAATTTCAAACGCCACTTGTTGGGGAAGTACTCTACTTCTTTCAGGTCAAGGACACCTATCGCAGCACAAAGCGAGCATGCGCTATGGTTTCATTGACAAGCGGATTTGATTGCCAAACACGACAGGAAACATTTGATGTCCTGTGGATCTGCACTCTCAAACGTTATGAAACCCTTCTTGTTGTGGATGTCCACAACATTGAATCTCTCGTTGCATTGTTACCACTCTCAGATGATGAATTTTTCCTCATGGAGGACCTAGGAAACTCAGTTGCAACAAGTCTTGCAGGCTATACCGAGCCAAACGACGATGATGGTGTAAATTGATCTGGGTCTCCTTTTTTGGAGAGTAGGCACTTGTGCTGTCATTTGCTTCTTCCTCTTTCTTTCGTTCTCCTACCATCCCCTGTATCACATCCATTGAAATGATAACTGAATCTGATAACGATTCCCCTTACAAACAACTTTCCATTCGTTCTGATAATGGCTCACCCAATGAAAAGGTACATTTATCTCATAAATTGCTCGATATATGCATATATGCGCTCACAGGATGCCAAAGTCTCAAATAACTACAAGAAAAAGTTGAAGGACTATGAAATGGAACTGGAGCGGCTTCGAAAAATCATTGGGCGATACAGGAGGGAGCGTAACGAGGCCAAAGAGGAGCTTCAAAAACAACAGTAAGCTGTATCCACATGAATGTGCCATATATGCTAACTAAAACTCGAGGATGCTGAATAAAAAAATGAAGCATCTTGATTTTGAACGATTTGACGCCCTTTTAACTCGACTCGAAGATCATATCGAACACCCCGCTCACAGCACCCTCACTACCACCACTTCTCTCACTGAACCGAGTGTCCACAAACTCACATCCTCTAAGAAGCCACTCCGGAATGCCCCACCAGACGATATCAATTCCAAGGTCGTTATGTGGTACCGACCGACCAAAAAGAAGGCGAAGGAAATGGTTAAGGCCAAAGAGGACAGTGATGGTGAAGATCCTGCTAATGTAGATGATGAATCGGCAGTGCTTGGACGTCTACACTGTATACGTGAAAAGGATGGCTCCCTCACCAACCAACTTGCCGGGATACGTGCTGAGGCTCGACGTGTTCTTTCTGAGCTGGCGGACTACTTCGGTTATTATGCACCAACCTGGAAACAAAACCGCAATGATACGTTCTACAACCACTTCTATAACACGATGGAATCAAAATTTCCTGTCCTCACACTATGCCAGGGTCACTGGAAAGCGGAGCTGGTTGGCTCAGAGGTTTATACTCATTGGAAGAAATATTACAAAGGAGCGGCAGTAATACAGGACTATAACAAACCTGCAAGTGAGGTCACAGGGAAGAGGAAGGTGATGTCCTCCGACATCGGTGGCAGTGGTGACAATGGCAACACCACCAAGCGTGCTCGCATCGACGCTCCTCCTTCAGATGACAGTGTCGAGGTTTGTTTTGACCTATTTCGTACACTGTGATTGATGTTATGTCCACCAGGTTACTCTATTGAACATCTCTTCAGCGGTGCCAGCACCTGTGGATCATGAGGTACGCCTTCACCCTAACATGCCCATAACTTGACTATCCCTAACATTATAGTTTTCACGCGATCATGTTGGACCAGCCAAGCAACCATGGCATGACTGGATTAATACCGAATACAACCCTCCTTCCCCCAAGCCCGAAGATTTCTGCGACCTCCCTGAATGTGAACAGTGGACCTGCATGTGCACCCGTATCCACTCAGTTGTTTATTTCCAAACGTTCCCGTGCAAAGATGTCGAATATGACTGGCCAGGTGTGTTACCTTTTTTCCTCCATTTATGCGTCAAATAAAGACAGCCTTACTAGACAGCGACGATGAGAAGTGGTACCGTGAATCAGGCTGGCACGACTGGTACGACAAGCGCCGTGAACGACGAGAGGGACTTACAACACGCAACTGCTCCTGCCTTCCCAACTGCAACTGCGACTGCTTCAAAGACGACCGCTTCAGTGACGATGACAACTGTACCTGCCCCTGTCTTGACTACGATGAACACTGCTCCTACTTCTGCACCTGCTACGAGTGCCGAAAACGGCGCTTCTATCCCTTTCATTGATGCACCTGCTTCCGACCTCTTTCCCCACACAAACAACACAGATTCAACGCCTACTGATAACTCAAATATTGATCCATTACTTTTAGATTACCATCCAGGTAATGCTCAACCTAACACTCGTGCCTCTCCGCCTCCTCCCCCCAGCCCTCCTATAAATCCAACTCCTTCTGATGGCCCAGGAAACTCTTGTACTGCTATCCCACCTCTGATTCAAGCCGCCATTGCTACTGCAAAAGAAGACCAAGATCGCTGGTTCGGAACACTTCGTCACAATAAAAACCAAGGCCACCAGCCACGATTTCGGAATGATAATTCTCCTGAGCGCGTACTTGAGTGGATCTCACCTCTTATAACGTTAACGTGTTGTCACAATAGGCACTTGTGTGGTCTAGCTTGGAAGAAAACAACAGGCGGTGGGAAAACGGCAGATTTCGTGAAGTATTGGAATGGACTTGGTGATGTTGAAAAATGGGTGAGTGACCTTGGGCTAAGTTGCGTCATAAACTCATACTTACTCTCCCCAGCATTGGTTCATTAAATCACAAGAAGCAAAGGAAAAGGTTGTCCCATTGAAGCCGAAAACTGTGAGTCGCTTTTCTCCTTCAATGCTTCACTGTTGTCGCCATTCTCGGATTGATATACGCACACCACTAGACACGGAAAACCAAGAAAAATATGGCTTAATCACTGGCTGAGGTACGTCATTGTGTTCTAACCAGCTACGGCCCTAACATTTTGGTCTTATTCCCACCTCAGGAAGTTGCAGGCGTTGTCTTTTCGTGAGTAGGTTGCTTAGAGAATCCGGTATCTCAGCTTATCTAAGGCTGGGCCAGAGAACAGCAGGATTCATGCGCAATTCGTACGTTTGCCTCTTCGCAACTCATAAAAGCTTAGATGAGCTGACGAAAATCAGAAATTTTCACATTTCCTTAGACGGTTACGCAACGAAGCGAAGGAACCAGCCCGTAGGAGCTCCGTGATAGAAAAGGCTCGGAATTATCAGATCGGCGCAGCTACTGTCATTATATTACAAATACACGTGTTAATATCGATCTGATTGATTCTGAGCAAACCTGAGAGGATCCGGTTTCCCTAGCTCCCGTGCCAATACGACATATTTATGTTTTCTTCAGAAGTACGCAGTTTTGCCAGGTCCCATATTCTCAACAACCAAGTTTATCTCAGAAAAAGTCATAAATTAGGTCGACAAACGTATACAGAACTCGAACCCCATCAAAGGTTCTCGCATGTCGGAAGTTCTTCGAACAATTCAGAAAACCGCCGTGAGACTTTTCACTGGGCCTCATCAACCATCGTCTTCTAGCTGTGATGGGTTGAATGCCGTGGAGTGGATATGTAACTCGAGTCGTCACGCCCTTGGTTCGCGACTTGAACACTTTTGGTTCAGCTCACAGATTTCATCCGAGAGCTCAGGCGCAGTCTCCGGAAGCAGGTTTTTCCAATCGTCCTGATAAATTTGTTATTGGGTGGTCATGATGTATCGGGACTTCGCCGCTCTGGAACTGCGTAGATAAACGTCACTTGATAGGAATCGTCCACAAGTGGGAGGTGCTACGTCTGGTCGACTCTAGAAAAAGATGTCTACCAGTCGTCGGTCATGAGATAGTGACGTTATTGGCTCCTCAACGATCATCAATCATATCGGGAGTCATCCAGTCCACTGGAACTATGCATGTGTCATCCGTATTATTCAAACAACCCCACTCCTTCCAATTTCTTAAGTCTACCTGTGCAAGCTGAAACTATGAACAAGGCCAACATTCACCCCTTCTTTCGCTCTGCTATAATACGTAAGGCTTGTCGCTAGACAACAACCTACTTGTTCGGTAGTTACTGTCTCTTTCCGTCTTCCACACTCAGCCAGCTTCCGACCCTGGATGACTCATCCAGACCAAAGCTCGGATGAGTTATCCACACGTTCTGTGTTCCACTTTATCGCGCACCAACCGCGGGGCAAAGTTAACTGCATACAACAAACATACTTGTCCAGAATTCGAAGCGGACGTATCGATATACTGTACGAGTCCCCGGGAAATTCAAGCAAGTTCAGTAACAAAGCTCACGTGTGTAGATAGTCCTTCTGAGAGAAGTTGTTCGTCGCGCAGTCAAGAAGTTTGAAACCAAGAGCGGGCCTGACGCCAGGAGTATCACATACACCTTCACATGCGACCATTTTATCCATTGCCGAATGGTTGCCATACTTTGTCGCAAGGCCGTTGGCTTTTATTTATAGTTATTATACATGGGGTTTGTCACTCGAGATGCATACATTACTTCTTATCACTGCTGAGTCTCCGTTGCTCTCCACTTGAGCTTGTACTGTACAACCTCCGGAGCTTGGGCCGGAAGCACGACATTTTGACCAACATCTCGCCACCTCCGACCTAGGCAGCATACTCCTTCAGCAGATTGACTTCATTCTCAGTGAAGCCAATCTCTTGACCACGTAACACATTTCTGAAAGAGCGCGGCGTGAGAGCTGGCGGCTGCACTTTTTGGTTTGTCCTCCGGCGTTGAGCCACCCGCCTAGCTGTAACCGCATTCGGAGGAATGTTGTGTAATTTGTCAGTGAGTTGTTCGACTGTGGGTCGTTCACTGGGAGTGCCGCTCCAACAGCTTTGCATAACTTTCCATATTTTGTCTGAAAGCTCCAGCTCCAGTTCTCTGGAAGGCTTGGTCGGCCTGATTCCCCTGATTACCTTGTACATCACAGTTGCGTCACGGGGTGTTTCATAGAAAGGGATCTGGCCGGTTAAAACCTGATGTGCAATTCGGCAAGTGAGAGCCGGGATGTGGAAAGCAAAGAAACAACGTACCTCATACATCAAACATGCCATTGAATAAATGTCACTTGCAGGCGTAGGTTTGGCGGCACCACCATCTTCGGGCTCATCCAAGAACTCCGGAGCCATCCATCGCAGTGAGCCAGCAAGCTGGCTTGCTGTTCGTGATGATGACAGTCGAAGGATCCTGGTGTCCACGACAGATGATAAACCAAAGTCTGCGAGACAGGCTGACCCAGTTTGTGAGATCAAGACATTGACCTAAATGTGCGAGTCTTGAATTAGTGTGGATGTTCATAATGCTATGAGCATACTCCTTTGATATCCCCGTGCATGATGGTGTTGTTGTGTAGGTACGTTAGACCTCTCAAAACGTCATGGATCTTCGTGGAAAAGGTAACTTGTTTGTGTCAGTTCTCGTATTCAGCATTGGCACATACCAGCGGCATGCGAGGCATTTCCGGATTGTCTTTCAGATACTTGTTTATGTTCCCGTTCTGCATCCATGGCGAAACCAAACACACACGGCCAGGGTTACCATTTAGTCGATAAATTCCATAGAAGGGCAGGAGGTTATGGTGCTCCAGTTGAGCCCAAATGATGGCCTCTCTTCCATAGCCCTGAAGTTGAATTTTATTACTGGACTGTTTTTTTGATAAAGCTAGCTTTGACAAGAAATACCTTGATGATATGGGTAATATCTTTCTGCTGATATGCTCTCGAAACTTTGAGGCGCACTTGCTGACCCTTGTATTGTCCAATCCACACTTCTCCGAAGGACCCGGATTCAACGGGCTGCCGCTGGTAACGGATGTCCTGAAGAGCTAAGCATTGGGGATACTTAGCAGATGACCTGCAGAGACGTGTGAGGGCTTGGAGTATGATTGGTCTCGACTCCTGTGGGGTATTCTGGTTGTCTAGTAACTGGTTTTCGCAGGTCAGGTTTTGGGTAACGTAACGGCTTCATAAGGCTTGGTAGTTACCTTTTGCATGATATCAAGCATGGCTTGCGCCTTTGTTCCTTTTGAGTGACATAAGGCCGTATGAGCCGACTTGTCACTCAATGCTGACTTCATTAAACCCCATACTTCTTCAGTTGCAAATTCCGTAAAGACACCGTATGTGGTGGCGGACCCAGCGACGGGTTGGTGAGTAGGAGAGCTGGTAGGAGGGCCGCCCCCGGGGTAGGGGTATGGTCCATCCGTATCCGTAGAATCGTCACTGTAATATGACGATCCCGAGGGTTCATCGGATGGTGTACGTGAATTCCTAGGATACGAGACCCAGCCCTCATCACCACTGTCTTCATAACTTTCCTCCTCCTCTCCGCGCTCACTTTCCTCTTCCTCCTCGTGCTCACTTTCCTCTTCCTCCTCGCGCTCATTTTCTTCCTCCTCGCGCTCACTTTCATCCCCACTTTCACTTTCATCCTCGTCTCCCTTATACTGCTCTTCGCCTTCCTCATTATCCTCTGAGTCATCATTTCTCGGGCTTGGATTCCCATCACCCCCTCTGTAGCCTCCTGCATCATATCCATCGTCATCGCCGTCGTCAGATCCACCGCCGTCACCATACCTGCCCCCGCCATCATACCTGCCTCCGTCATCATATCTGCCCCCGTCATCATTCCCGCCATCATACTCATACCCACCCCTGCCCTCATTCCCGCCCCCGCCATCATACTCATACCCGCCCCTGTCCTCATACCCGCCCCCGCCATCATACTCATACCCGCCCCCACCATCATACTCATACCCACCCCTTTCCTCATACCCGCCCCTGTCCTCATACTCATACCCGCCCCCAGCATCATACCCGCCCCCATCATCATTCCATCCTCCGTCATCGCTATAGCCTTCTCCATAGTAGGAGTCTGGATCCATGGATTGTGAGGTGAAGTGGAACGGTTTCGAGATAGTAACAGCAGTTAGATATAGCAGGCTGTGCTTAAGGGGATGACTGGGATTAGTGCCACTGGGAATTCACCGCTAAAAATATGCCATGTAGCAAATGTGGAAGGTTGAAGTGACTTGTCGAACGTGCTCTCATGGACTATATCTGGATGTTCGATGTTCTAGGTCATGCTTGGAAGGAGAGGCATGTCGCGTGATAGTGCACATTTGGGTCCTGAAGCTTCCCATCGCCCAACAGGACAAGGAATGTGAAGGAGAAAGGCTCCATTTGACGTCTTTGGCAGTGCAAGGAGGCATGTACTTGGTTGGGCACTGGCTACTCATCTGGGTTTTAGAACGGGAATAGCCTCGGTGCAGAATATAACACATACTATACCTGTAAGATTGGTGTTCTGTGCTTTTCATTTCTGGGTACCAGGAAACCGTTAGGAGGGAGCAAGAGC
This sequence comes from Podaxis carcinomalis, assembly GCA_018524395.1. Taxonomy (NCBI): domain Eukaryota; kingdom Fungi; phylum Basidiomycota; class Agaricomycetes; order Agaricales; family Agaricaceae; genus Podaxis; species Podaxis carcinomalis. The sequence goes on from JAEUWJ010000464.1 coordinate 25,454, forward strand.
CATGGAGGACTTCAAGTCCGTATGTTGCTCCGAAAGATCTGAAACCATGAGCGTTAGTGGTAAAGCATCGTTCTCGTGTTTCGATTCCCCCAGACTCTGGCGAAGCGCTGAGGGGAGAGGTGGTCTGCGCAGCGAATTACTAGGCGCCATATGGGTGTGGCGATCCCGCAAAAGCGAATCTTGTCCGTCGTATAGCTAGCATTTTTTTTCTCGCGGCGTCTTGAGCCCAGGTTTGACTTCTCTAGAAATAGCCGGATATAAAGCAACGTTGGCCCAAGTACCAAATCGGCAAGACGTAGATGATTCGTGCCGATCGAGTGGTGCCAATACACCATGCCTCCAGTGTTCTGTCTGAGTACCTGGCGTTTAGGAATGTTTCCAGCTTTATGATTATTCCAACGCAAGAGTGTGCTCTGTTCTCAGTAGTCGCGATCAGTTTCCTTTTTTAGAGTCGCACGAAAACATGGCTTACGTTACTGTATCTTGGGCTTAGTGTTGTCAACGGCGCAGTTCGGTCGAGCTCGGCGCGGCTCTAGCGGCTCTGAGGTATCTGAGCCGAACTATATTCAATGGAGCCGGCGCCGAACCGTTAGAGCCGAAGTTCTGAGTTATATTAGGAAGCGATATTACATAATCATGTACTGGAATCTTCGCCATCGTCGTTTTCATCTTCCGAAGGACTGTCAACGCATTCATCACCAGGCTGCATCCGAGAATTCGAGCGAATAAGTGTAGTAAAAGAGAATAAGTCCTCTGGGCACTTAGAAATTGAGGATTCACGCTCATGAAGGAGTTCCAGCTCAGCCTCTCAAGACAATCCCTTCGTAAAATCAAGTTGCCCACCAAATCGGATTGAGAATTTGAGAATTTGAAGTGCTTCCATGAGGTCAGACTTGATCCGACTCCGCCTTGCTACAACTGTCTCCTTCGCTGATGAGAAAACATGCTCGCAAGGAACTGCAGATGCTTGGATAGGAAGAATATCCACAGCAAGGCGGAAAATAGTTGGATAACGAAGCTGATTCTCCTGAGGACGTGAATTAGTCAGATATGAGATATCATATAAAATTATAATGCCTACCTGCCAGAATTTAATGGGATCAGCCCGGACTTGACCATCAAGAAAATATGCTTCAACTTCCGCAGCTAAACCCCGGGTTCCCACAGTTGGGACTGGTGCCGCATCTTCGAGGATTTCATCAGCCCAATCCATATCAGGAGTTGTGGAAACATTGTTGGAACGTTTGGGTGTCTGAATGCCAGCTGCGATGCGATATCTCTGGAGCTATACAACATGTACATTAGTTAGCTCTTCAAGTCATCATTGATTAATTGCTTACATAGTCCATGAATAAATTGCGTGCAATAGCAGCATCCTGGGGAGCGTTGAATTTGAACCAATCAAGTTTACGCTCGGGATGGACCACTGGTGATGAACTTTGAACGAAAAAAATCAATGAATAAACCATGAATACTTACAGATAGCAAGTGTATATGCATCCACCTCTGACACTCTATCAACATAATCTTCTATTTTCTGAAGGCCGGCGTCGATAACAGAAGCATATCCTGGCATCTGGTCTTTGTACATCTCCCACTTCCGGATCAAACTGCAGAATGATGGGAACACATGTCCAAGCGTTGGGGTTTTCTCCGAAGACAGCCGTTGCTGAAATGCATGCGGCACCTGTAAAATCATGCTACTAGTTACTTAATGTTACAGTGATCAGAGTTGTAGTGGTATACCATCAGGATTTTAGAATAATCTTGCAATGTTTGCCAATCATATGATGAAAATTTATACTTGTGCAATTCTTCATTTTGCAACAGAAATGTGTCGATCACCTAAATTCAGAGTTTGTTTATCAAAACTAGCGGTCACAGAACACATTAGAACCTCCTACGGCTCGGTTTTTCAATGCACACTCAATCATTAAATGTGTTGATGACCACCTTGTACGAATGTCTCGTACTAGCTCCCCTTGTGGAAGATTTAGTGACTGTTGTACTGCAGCAAAGCTGTCGCGACGATGAGATGATGACCGGATCTATATTAGATCACTGATTGATTATCAAAACTTTGATAAAGAAAATTCATGAACCATACAATGCGAATAATGTTGCGAAGTTGGGCGATCTGGTCACGACTTGCAAAACTGGATAGTTCCATTGGATTATAATCATTTGTCAAATCTCCAATGAGGTTTAGATCAGTGATTGATGAAAGACATGACTGAACAGCAAGATTGATGATGTGAGGGAAACACCTATGAGCATATCAGCTATAGCATCATGATGTTCATTGAAAAATTGCCGGACCTGATTCGGTTTTGAACTGCATCGAAGGGAATTCCTTGAGCAATGAGTTGCTCATGTACATACTCCATAAGTGTGTTATTGTTTGAAGCATTATCAAGTGTAATCCAACCAATCTAATTGTCAATTTGTTAATATCACTCATACTGTTCTATATCAATAATTATTCATACCTTCTTGATTTTGAGTCGCTTAAGGATGTGAAGGAATACTGATCCTAAGTGCCGACCATTGTGACGATGAGGAACACGGAAAAATGCCACAAGATCAGCTCGGAGTTTGAGCTCGTATTGAATACCACAGGCCGTCTTTCTGCGATCAGCCTGAATCCAGTGCATAGTAACAGCCATATATGGAGTAAGATTTGGATCACTCCAAAGATCCGAGGTAAAAGAACATTTTCCAATAGAGTTCTATGTTCATAAATGAGTGGAGTAACTGCTGATGATAAAATCATACCTTAGATACACTAGACTCTAATTCTTGCATGTATGAGTCTGTTATGGTCTCATCTATATTTAGACATGCTGAGTGATCATAGTGTTTCACATGT
>JAEUWJ010000413.1:0-28372 GCA_018524395.1 Podaxis carcinomalis
TCACGCGTGACTGGCCGAAGGATGGGGGTGGTCGAACCTTGGGTTGGATATAGTACTAACGCATTACTGTCAGTCTCCAATCCTGGCTCTCATACCGCAGGTCAAATACCTTTCCTCGTTTTTGCACAGAGAAATCACACACTAGTGGTCCACAGAGCCATCTTCCGATCCTGGCATGTTTTCCAACGCTCATGAGTTTCTTATCAAAGATTCAACAATGGTCAACGTTAACATTGAACGGGCCAAGCAGTACATTCAAACCCTCGACTCTGGAATGCCAGGTACACCCTCCCCCTCTGTTTTGCAAACCAAGTCTCACCGCACCAGCAGTCCTCACTCTCCTTGAGCAGAAGAGGGTTACTGGTGCTGAAGTCGATTCTTCTGATCGCTCTCCAGCAAGATGCCATCCAAGTACCCGGAAGGAACTCAGGGAAAGGATACATGCGTGGATTGCGAATCCAAGCCGCGACTGGAACATGTTCTGGCTCCTAGGACCAGCAGGCGTCGGAAAGTCTGCGGTTGCGCAAACAATTGCTGAAGAATGTAAAGCAAACAGTCGTCTCGGCGCAACCTTCTTCTTCTCACGACCCAACCGCCGCAACGATCCCTCCCACGTCATTCCTACCCTCGCACATCAGCTCGCTGTTCAGAGTCCTGACTACAAAAAGTTGATCACTCAGCGCCTTGCCAATGACTCTACCATCCTAGAAAAGAACATTCGCACACAGTCCAAGGAACTGATCGTCGAACCATTTAAAGTCCTACGCGGCCAAAAGTCTTTCCAGCACCCTTTGCTCATCATTCTCGACGGACTGGACGAGTGCAAGGGAAGGGATGCCCAATGCGAGTTTGTTCAACTCATCAGCAGTCAGGTTGGTGTTAGAGAAAGTCCTCTTCTTTGGATGATATGCAGCCGTCCAGAGTGGCACCTCCAACGGATGTTATCGAACGGCGACTTCGGCATCAGCTGTTGTCGAGACGGGCTGGTTGTAGACGACGAGGAAGCACAGCGAGATGTGTATCGTTTCCTCCAAGATGGGTTTCAAGATATTCGCCGTCGTTTCTATGATTTGGTTGCCGACCCGTGGCCTGCGGCAGCCCACATCCGTCAACTCGCCCATGCGGCATCGGGCCTTTTCATCTTTGCCTCAACACTTCTCAAGTTCATCGGTGACGAATATCACGGCAATCCCATATCACAACTGGCTATCTGCCTCAAGTTCGTTGGAAATACATATGTTCCTGGCGCGGTCAATCCTCTTCATGCCCTCGATCTTCTTTACAAGCGAATTCTTACTGACTTACCTACCCATTTTCTTCCCACCATCATGTGTATCATTAGTCTTCGTGTCCTTTATGAACGAGCGGATCTCTCCGCGTGTGTTGGGGCGAATATCCTGGGGCTTGACCGGGCCTCTTTTTATGCTGCTCTTCAGTGGATGCATTCCGTTCTTCGTATTCCGATCCCCGAGCAGGCGGACCGCCAGGGCGTGCACTTCTACCATGCTTCGTTCGAGGACTTCTTAAGGGATCAAAACCGGTCTGGTCATTTCCACGATCTGTACAGAAAAGCACATTACGACGTCGCAACGAATAGTCTTCGTTGGTACAATGCATTCACCAGCACTGAGTGTTGTCGGGATGGTAAGTTGAGCCCACCTAAATCGCCATATATCTTTGTCTAATCGGATACTGGCCAGGCAACACATGTGCCGTCCCTCTCCCACCTCTCACCTGGCTCCCGATGCAAGCACTCCTTGACCTAGAGTCAACCTCTGGAAACCGGGAAGACCAGAGCTTCCTACTCCAGCGTATACGCAACGTTGTCGCAAGCACGAGCTGGGCCGCATGTTGTCTCATTGCAAACGACGACATACCAGGTATCATAGCGGAGCTCAGGCGTTTCTGCTTCTGCCATCTGACGCCATTCGTTCTAAATGATCGACAATTTATAAGATTCCTCAATTGGCTCCGTGAATTGGTGAGTTCTCCTTGTTCTTCCTCTTTAGTACGAGGCTAGATTGACCGGATAGGAGACTGCGAAAGACCTTCTAAGACACATGCCGACTTCCTTCGTCGATCTCAAGCTTTTATGGAAGAACAAATTCAGAATATCATCCCATGTCTTTCCAATACAGGTAGGGTCCATCGACTTGCACAACGTCCACCAGTCTGATCCTAGCATCAGGCACGAAACAATGTTGAGATTATTTCCATTCACCTGAGGAATAAACCGAGCAAGGAAGAGGAAATTTGCGCATTCTTCCTAGGCTTCAAGAAACGGTCTTGCATTGTGCGGATTCTCCGGGGGAGGTGGGGGAGGTTGAAATTCCGTGGAGGAGCCTTCTCGGTCGGTACTATGTACGATTACGAGCAGGATATTAAATAAGCAATCCGTATTGCTGCCCTCGAAATTGAGCCTATTCTGGTTCCCATAATCCTGCATCCCAGCGGCCGATCATGTCCGGAAAGGCCCACAAAAATAACATTTTTTGAGTGTATCACGCAGGTTAAGTATCACAGGACATGTTCCTAACGGTCATTTACAAGCCCTATACTAGACAAGCCAGAAGAAACATGGTGCCATAACTCGCAACACCGACAGAGGAAACCTGTGGTCATATTCGTACAAGACCCCATTCACCCTAGCCAGGAAGCCTAGGTAGGGCTATATACAGGTGGCAACTCCCTCAGTAAACTCGACTCCCCGCCAAGCCTGATACCACTATCAACATGACGCAATATCTCTCCATTGCCTGGTCTTGCACTCCTTTCGTTTGATTCCTCACTGACATTGTTGCGATCCGCTGAGTCTGCGATGATGTTTCCGACGATTGGTTCATCAATGCAGCTACCCTCGCCAGAAGGCAAGTCCGCAACCGCACTTGGAATGGGTCCTTGGAGAACGGGATGTTCTGCGACTTGTATACTAGCCGCAGACGACGGCTGCGGAGGGATTACAGCGTGATCACCAACCACGGTCTGGTGGCCCTGTTTCACCGGTTGAGCGGTCGGACCTATGGCGCCACCACTGCAATTGCTCTCAGTCGAAGCCGAAGGGTAGTGCAATGACTGCTCCGGCCTTCGTGTAAATACTGTGGCTGGAATTGACCGCGGAGACGTACTCTCTCGATAATCCAGCACTGTGGTGTCGGCCGTAGAGCTCCCTCCAGCCTTAGTTTGGGAGACCAAGGGCTGTTGGGACGGCCTTGTTCGTATATCATGGCGTGGAGCTGCAGTGCCAGGATACGTCAATACCACACGCTTTCTGTCGGCACCTTCATACACAATAGGAGGCAGAGGTGAGGCAACGTCCGCGTCCCCACAATATTGCATCGCTTGTGATGCGGAAGGCCCAGAAACGAACGGATATGGATTGATTTCGCTCCTGGACCGCCTTAGTCGTCTTCCAGGAAACCCTATTAGTGAATTCCATCAGTTAATCCCTCAATCAAGCAGCATGAAAAGTGAAAGAAAGGCAAACATATTTAGGGTGAACCTGCAAAAAAAACATGACTCACACGAAGACTGTCCATCGCTTTCCCCTAGATCCCTGTTCCCCTCCCTACACCTCCCTACTTCCTCCTCTCTCCCTAACCTCCTCCTTCGGATCCACAATAGCATACAACCCGTGATAGCAAGGATGAAACCCAGACTACCTAACGCGACGCCTACAATTCCACCTTTTGATAGCCTTTTACTGGGCGCCATGCCTTCATGTCCGCTCGGATCACTTATCATGAAGTAGTCGAACCAGATTGTGCCTTCACCTGGCTCGGAGCCCAGATTAACCTTAGCCATTGTCACAGTCAGCTCACTTGTACAAAAAAGTTAGTTCCCTTGAATGATATAAGGAATGATCAGAATGACATACTGCTGGGTAATGTTCAAAGCAGGAGATGCCCAAAACTGCTGGTGGGGAGTGTCCCCAGCACCCTCCTGTGAAACCATTTGCACAGGAGATGTACCGTCGATTGAGTAGTTAGTGACTACCCCACCGGAGGTTGCGTCGATAGTTCCGTATGCTATAATGGACCTTCCTTTCGATTGAATCATTGTTATCCCGGTTTGAAATGAGTCAATGGGAAGAAGTTGGCGCACCATAGAACGGGACAACAAATGAATCCCCTACCTGTGTCGAACTCGATACCGTCCCTCGGAATTCCTCGGGTGATCCCCCTATTGGCCATACACCGTTGAACCTGACTCGAGGATCTCTGTCATCCACCAATACCACCGTTTTTGAACCCATTAGGAACTAAACACCAAAGTTGCAGTATGAGATTAGGACAGACTCTGATGGGGATGCAGTAGTAGGGTGAAAGGAAATGAATAATATTTCAGCGCACATACAGCCTGCAACCATCTTATATGCATAATCACCCTGTATCACCGCCGGCACTGAGTTATTATTTGAACGCGTCCACTGAGCTTGATTTGTCCTAGCTGCTGGGTTTATTTGAGGGCATAAGTTGCAGCTAAGTAGTCGCGGTAAGGTACACCAACACAGCCTTCGTGCTTTGCTGCCCTCGAAGTAGAGTACCATTTGCCGGGCTCAAACGGTATCGCAGCTAAATCAAAGGATAGGCTGAATATAATTTCCCTTCATCTGCCCAGTCTCAAGCCTTGCTTTTTTTTTGCTAACCGCAAATATCTCCCACTGCAGACTCACGCATGGATCAGTGGTTTTCTCAATTGGTTGGCTCCTACGGCATCACTTTTATTTAGACTATGCCTAGCCTATTTCCTCCAAGCTAGATCAGGAAACGAATCGCCGGTTTGATAAGTCAGAAAGATGTCGATGGACGTCCTTTTCGGGACGATTAGGGCCTTCGCCTATGCAACTAGCCCATGATGTGATACTCACATTTAGAATTGATTGGCCTTGATTTTGTTGATGCATTCTCGTCTCATAGTCAGCTGCTTCACCTCAAGCTCCAACATGCTTACAAAAAATCCTCTTGCAAAGCCAGGAGAACATCAACGAGCCAGCAGCGGAGTGTTCTGATGTAAGAAGATTGGTTGCCGGGAGATGAGGGGGGTTACTTTCAGAAGCCATAGCTCAAAAAGCGATGAACCACCCATTTCGAATCTAATTACTTGCATATATTATACGTCAATCACTCTAATTTAGCAACGAGACGTTCTCGAACATGCCGGACACGATGCATGATTGGTTGGAGCGCAAGATGGTAGAGCACCGTCATGTTTCGAGTCTTCCCGATTGACCCTACAGACAACACTCCATAGTAGCATATACACTGAGTGCTACGTGAGGTACCCACGTCGTGGGGGCAACCTGAGAATTGCGATAGCTCAAAATGAGTTTTACTGCAATTGTGCCACCTCGCCTGGAGCTCCAGATATCCTCCAATTATCCTCAATCTCATATACCAGTTCTCCACGCCGATTTGATACTCCCTCTCCTTTTCATTGTCGACTACATCATCTTTCCATGAGTTCAATATTTCTCATTTGGATAGTAACCGAGTTTATCCTTAAGTACTTATTTATCTCTCATTTATCTCGACTGCCAAGCTTAGGTAGAACTGTAAACAGGTGGTAACTCCATCGGCAAATTCGACTGCCCCCCAAGCCTGATACCACTATCAATGTGCTGCAGTGCCTCTTCATCCCCCAGCTCCGCGCCTCCGACATTTGATCCCGCACTAGTGTTGATACGATCCACCGAGCCTGCAATCCTGACCCTGATGATGGGTCTAACGCTGTGATTATCCTCGCCAGAAGGGCACAATTGAACGTCAGCGACAGCACCAGAAATGAGTCCTTGTACGACAGGACGTTCTCTGGCTTGTTCACTGGCGGCAGACGACGACTGAGGAGGTGTTGAATTGGGATCACCAACTGCCGGCTGGCAGCTGCGTTTGATCGGCCTAGCAATCGGACCCCCGGAGCCAACGCCACTATCGCTATTATGGGGAATCGAAGGAGACTGCATCTGCCCTGGTATATTTATAGTTGCTGGAGGAGGCAATTGCGCATTCGAACTCTCCTGAGAATCCATCATCGTGATGATAGTGGCAGAGCTCCTTCCTGTGTTCGTTGGGGTAGATGATGGAGCTGAGGACGTCTGGGAGCGCCTTGGTCCTGTGTCACAATCTGTAACCGCAGCGGAAATATCTCTCGATACGCCACGCTTCGTGTCACCACCTCCGTGCATCGCAGGAAGCGGAGGTAAGTTACTGTATATCTTCCTCAAATTCGGCGTAGTTTCGGATGAAGCAGGATGACCAAGAACGAATGGCTGGATTCCACTCCTTGACCGCCTTCGTCGTCTTCCGAGAAACCCTAGTGGCGAAACCCATCAGTCAATCACTTAATATAAAATGAAGTCAAACAAACTCAAGCTAAGACTAAAAACATAACATGACTCACATGGAGGCTGCTCATCGCTTTCCCCTAGTTCCCTGCTCCTACCCTCCCTGTGCCTACCACCGTAGCTCCATCGAGCATCAGCACCGAACTCTTTACCATGTACACCGTTTTCTCCGGAGTCTTCAAATCGACGCAATTCCTCCTTTTTCTTCCATCTGTTTCGGATCCACAAGAATATGCAGCCTGTGACAACGAGAATGAAACCCAGACTACCCAAAACGACACCTGAAATCCCTCCTTTTGATAGTCCTTTGCTGGGTGCCACGCCTTCGTGTCCACTCGGATCGTTTACTACAAAGTAGTCGAACCAGATTGTGCCTTCACCCGGTTCGGGGTCCGCATTAACCTTGGCCATTGTCACCGCCAATTCACTTTTACAAAAAGTCAATTCTCTTGGACTATGGGAAGAACGATCGGGAATGACATACTGTTGGGTAATGTTCAAAACAGGAGATGCCCAAAACTGTTGGTGAGAAGTGTCCCCGGTACCTCGCTGAGAAACCACTTGCACAGAAGGCGCGCCATCGATAGAATAGTTAGTGACTACCCCACCGGAGGTTGCGTCGATAGTTCCGTATACTACAATGGACCTTCCTGTCGAATAAGCCATTGTTACTCCCAGTTCAAGGTAAGTTGATTAGAAGAAGCTGGCGCACCATAGAAAGGAACAGTAAATGAATCACCTACCCGCGTCGAACTCGACACCGTCTCTTTGAATTCTCCAGGTGATCCCCCTATTGGCCATACGCCGTTGAACCTGACTCGAGGATCTCTGTCATCCACCCAGACCGCTGTATTTGAGCCCATTGTCCGCTCAAAAACCCAATCGCAGTATCAAGCTAGGTGAAAATGTAAGAAGCTGGTATGGAGGGGAACCAAAAGTCGCTTTTCCAGTAGATATCCAGCAGATAGTTATCTTATATGTGAACCGTCAAATTCTAATATTGCTCCTGATGTTGATCTATCCTTCGAGGATGTCCAACTGGTACTGATCGCTGTCTCCTGTAGGGTTGATTTGAGGACCTGTAACATTAAAGTCAGTCCCGGTGAAGTACGTTACCACAGCCTCGCGGGCTCTGCCGCCCTCGAGGTAGAGCACCATTATCCCCTAATATCCCCTGATGGTGCTGAGGCTGAGCAGAAGTGTATTTCGAAAGAAAGCAGAGCGTCCGTGGCAAACATATATTTTATTTGCGAACGCCCAACACTTGGAGGGGCGCTTCCGGCCGGTGTGAGGATATTGACGTTGAAGTTTCATATATCCTGTACCCAGGTAGTGTAAAATAGAGTGTGTACCCTTGACTCCAGCGACAAAATTGGATGACCGACAGCGGAATCAAGTCTTGGAATCTCTTGGCCTCTCAGTCTCAAGCCTCGCTCAATTCTTCCCCCCAATATCCCTTCCACCCAGAGCGCACCGCATATTGTACTCCATCTCATCCATCTTCAGGGGTCGCAGGCTGAACGTCTCCAAAGACAATTGCTGTTGTCCTCCTCCAAACGTTATATTCGCACCTACCCTATTATCTCATGACCCAAGTAAATACCCCTAAATTCGGCACCAAGGCGCAGTTGAGCTTATTCGTTGGATAATTACCGGATGAAGCCTACATGTCATTGACAGGCGCACGAAGTACGCAGGATCTTTTAGCTATATGGTCTCCACGTTGCACTGCGCATCGTCAACAGAATGCAATATTTATCACCACTCGCCAATGTGATAGTCATCTCATCGCGGTCTTTGACCGATCCAGAAAGGGAACTGATTCTCTGAAACCATCAGGAAGATCAGTCCATGGAGAGAAATGATCAAATTAACCAATGCCAATAAGCCGTGGAAGGGTGTTACAAAGGGTCCGTAGCCCGGGTAGAGTCCCTTGTCAGTTTGGACAAGTTCACCGTGTTGGAAGATACGGTACTAGGACAGCCCTCGGTAGCTTTTGTCACCACCCGTCAGTTTGAAACCGTGATTAAGGAGCGGCGGAGTGCGTACAGCTCGTTGACGAGGGTCATTTGCAACGTTTAGAGCAAGGTTCATATTTGGGCGTGCGGAGTCACACGAAATGCTTATATCTACCCATCCCCTTGAGCATGCGAGCGGCACACTGCTCGTCAGGCGCTTCCAGTCGATGCTTCAATTTCACTTTTGGTATTCAAGAGATAACGTCCGCGCCATCGTGGCCAAGCCGAGTGTGAACAAAGCATTTGATCATTATGCAAATACTACCAGTAGTCAAGGCTCAACCATACATTATTCTGTCAGAATCAGATAGGCGATACTCACAGAGTAAGCGCCCATCTTGCAGATTCTAGTACGACTTCGTTCTCCTGAGATTATGTCTCGCACAACGAGGGAGGGTTTTCTGCGAGAAGTCGGGGTCGAGCTTGCGCCCACCACAGAATGGGGGTTCTTCGCAATATGCAGGCGAAGCAGAAGCAGCAGTGATAATGCGAACACAAAGTGATCTTCACATTTATGAGTCACGTCGTATAAGAGTCACAAAGGGCAGCTATAGACCAACAGCATTTTTGGAGCCAACTTGGAGGTTCAATTCAACTTAGCCCAGAGTTCGGCCGAAGCCTTCGTCACGCTAGGTCCAACAAGGCGTCAAACATCGGATCAGCCAAACTGCTACTGGATATGCAAACAAGACTTATAAACATAGAGTTTGTCCAGAAGGCAAAACACTGCCTAAAAGCGCCAGTGAGGGGAGATCAGAAAAGTGCTTATGAAAACTTCCCACATGAATATGTGTGTGATGTCACAGGCACGAGGGTGTCCCCAAGATCCGGTACGAGAGTTTGCGGGGGTACTGGTGATGCACCATATTGCCGGTTGTGTCTTTCGTCCTCACAGGTGACTTTTGCCCGCTGAATAGGTGCTACTCTGAGTCATACAAGGTCATACGAGTTAAATCTAGGCAGAATGATTCTTTCCAGAACTTGTCCGAACTGCGGGTTGAAGCGCACAATGCCGGTCAGCGCTCCACAGACAGAGCATTCAAGGATTAGCATGATCCGATCCGTCAACTGCAATACGTGGGCAAATAATTTCTGAAGCGATTGCATTAGCGCCCTACCCCTGAACCAGTTAAAACTCATGAGTAACGTCAAGATGAAGACTATATATAGAATGGAAGTCGAAGCTGACATCATGCACCATGTACACCAACATAGTCTAATCTACTGGGAAAGTGCCGTGACCTGGACGATCATGTCGTTAGCCATATTTCATAGATATGGTATTTCGATCCGTTCGACCAAAGTCGCTTACCAGAAAAAAAGGATAGAAGACGGTAAAGCAAAGATAATCACAGAAGGAGCCTTGTCCGGGTGGAAGCCCGCTCAAGAAGCCCAGAAGCACAAGAAGATGGGAACTGGAAATGTGGTGATAAGAAAGGAGAGTGGGTAATGGTAAGTGGAAGGCGAAGGAGGAAAGGAACGGTTGAGGAAGAGAAATAGGAACACATTAAATACTTATCTGACAAACTGAAAGTGATACCCAGCAGATAATAGACTCTCGGTGTTACAACAACAATCCATTTCCATCGACCACCCCCTCAAAACAACAGCCTCAACCCGCCAGGCTCCGACAAATCCCATCAGGCAAACCCTCAGCGATCCAAACGCATGGCTCTTATCGACGCCAGAACATCATGGAATCGTTAATACTAGATGTATACGATTTGGGCCTCCCGATGCCTGACCAAAATCTTGAACTTGAACTCATAGCGACGGCAGATGCGAAGGTGGCGGGAATGTGCACTCACATAGCCCTCATGCAAAGGACAGGAAAGTGTCAAAGGAATGGAAAAGGGGGGGAAGATGGATCTGAATCTTTGTGTCTAAGTATAGAGACGGCGATGATGGTGCATGTCGACAGGGAAAACGAGAGGTTATGTTGATAAAGTCGATAGTTGGTAATGAGCGAGTTTGCTTGATGATAAGCGTTGGTAAAAGTACAATGGGTGAAACGGGAAACGAAAAGATGGGCACGGAGGTTGCACTAAACCAATCGGACCGTTAGTCGATGCCAATAGCAGCCAGATAATGCAAGGGAAAAAACGCACGAAATCCTCCCGACATCGCTCCAGCCCGCATCAGCAGCTGTGACATCTCTCGGCCTTGTAAGCCGTCCACCCTACACACCAGACAAAAAAAATCAACATCCCAAATCATAAAAAAAAGCGCCCCAAAAGAACTCACCCCGATTCTCCAAATACTTCTCCATCGCTTTAAACGCGCACCTCCGAATCTCCCTCTCAAGCAGCCACACATCATCACACTGCAACACACCACAATCATGCAACGAGAAAATCGCATCCAGAAACCACGTCCGCGAACTGAACTCGGCCAACTGCTGCTCCCTCGCCGCCTTCCCCGGAATAATCACAGTCTTGAATATCGGCAACAAACTGTCCTTTCCCACCAACTCCTCATACCCTCCCAAGAACGTCACATCCGCCAACCTCACGACGGCCACGACGAGCGGCCACGACACAATATCCTTGGTCTCGACCTCCAATTTCCATTCGCGCGTCGTTTTGTCATGAGCGACATGGAAGATGGTTCCAGATGATCCGATGGGTAAGCTTGCAGGGTCTGGGACGAAAAAACCCCAGTTCCACGATGCCAGATCACCGCGATAAGTGAGAACGGCGTAGAGTCTGCCCTGTTCGAGCTCTTCACTGCTGAGCTCGGTGGGCTGGTGTGGCGAACGTTCTGGCAGGTCACCCATATGCATATCTTCCGGTAAGAGCAGGACAAGTGAATACTCCTCAGCAGCCAGCCAGCGCACGGCCCCAAATAAGCACACCCAATGGGAATTTCCTTCCCCGGCTAATCACATCAAGCTTAATTACAATCTCTAATACCCAATACATCATTACTTATGGTCCTACCCTACCCTGTAACACGTAGCACACACACACTCAACAAAAACACAAAAAGCACATAATTACAACAGCCGTTCTTTGACACTAACACACTTGATCCAGATCTCCCCAGGTCGGCTGCACCCAATCACAGGTCAGAAATCAACACACAAACAACTCGCCAATCACAAGACCCACCTCTTTTCTCTCAATATTCTAAACACCTTCCGGTTCTCCGCCTGCGCCTGCGTCACTGGCGTATGTGTACCACGCGCACGCGGTGGGAATGCACCCGGTCCGCATCGATCTTGCAAGTCTGCCAACGACTCATTGGTTCCCTCCGTCTCCACCACAATAGTACCATACCACCCCGGATCAACAAACAAATTATCCGATCCCGGAATGGGCACCCTCCCAGCCACAGACGCCTTATTGTTTCCGCCACCCACCCTCACTGACGAGTGCCTACTCGGTGGTCGAATGACAAAAGACGACCGATGCACCCATCGCACCACGTTGTGATACGCTCCCTGCGGCCTAAAGACGTCACCCAAAGACGTCAAAGAAGTCAACTACTCGTCTAGCTAAACCAAATACTCACGTCTCCGTCCGCACACGGTCCTGCAACAACTGCAGGTTCGCAGCAATCTCCTCTCCCCAAGGACTCAAATCCATATGCACAATCGGGTTACTGTTCGACGATCCTGGACGAATCACACGATGGAAATAGGAGGGCGGGAACGCCAGCGCAGGCATATACTTGGGCAGTTCTCCCGTAGGCGAATACGTATAATCCAAATCCTGTCCGAACCATCAATCTTCGAAAACGTCCATTAAACAAAAAGTCCAGACTCACAATGAGGTAGCTCCCATCCCACACTAGCCTCCCTACATTACCTTCATCTCCAACGGCAATATCCCACACTACGTCTCCCATCCTCAACAACCCCGTCACACCCGCACGTCTACACTCAGCCTCACACTCCAACACGCTTTTATCCGACAACCAATCACCCTCTGGCGAAGGGACGAACACCCTCAGAAGCGGGGCACGTCTCATCTTGAAGAGCGGTGATCTAAACGTAATCCCTTGCGCTTGAGGCACAGCATGCAGTGACTGGGGTGAATGCTGTTGACTCGGTGGTTGAGGAAGATGGTGTTGCGAATGGGAATGGGAATGTGAGAAAGATGAATACGTAGGCGATGAGGCGCGACTCGAGTTTCTAGACGTAGGTCCTGGCAATCTAGAGGCGTAGACATTGTTCTTGCGGATACTGGCATTATACACCGCTAGCTCCTTCTCCGCTTGGGCCCTCAGCCGCAAGACGACACGTGTATAAGCCCTCGCGGCCGCCGTCAAGGCGCGGACGGTATCCAGCACGTTCGGATCACGATTGTTGGGATGGATCGACAACGATTGGACGTAAAGACCCGCTATACGTGCATACTCGTGCGTAGGAGTTGACACGCCTCGCATATAATCGCTCAAGTCCTATGAAATCATCATCAGTTTCCGTCACCTACACGTAATACAAGTTGGGAACCTACCTGAAGCGACAAAGATAGCGGCTCAGCATCCTCCCACCTCCACCTCTCATACCCAACCGTCTTCAGATACCTCTCCAAAATCTCCTCCCTCACTTCCTTCTTCTGCACCATCGTAATCCTAATCACCCTCGACACACTCGCAAGCACACACCAATCATAAAACGACAGATACTCCAGCAGCATCTTCAAGAATTCAGGATCAGACACAAAGTCCGCCAGGGTAAATGGTCCGCCCCTTGTCACTCTATGTTTCTCTCTTGCTGCAGCTCTGGCGATCATATCCGCCATGAGGGGTAGAGGAGGCATGACCTGCAAAGGAACAGGTGCCCGCGATTTTCGTCGTTCGGGCGATAGGGGTGTGGGCAGTACGTCCATCGTCTGGGGTTGCATATTTTCCTTATCCTCGAGTGTTTCAATGCGGTTCGCGCCATCCTCTTCTTGTCCAGCAGCGATAGCGGCAGGATCTTCATCATTCGAAGCCAGTACTAGTTGCGCGCTCGCCGATCCCTTTTTCTCTTTCAGCTTCAAGCCTTCTTTAGAACTCTCCCTTGACTTCGACTTCTGGCTCTCCTTCCCCTTACGCTTCTCCTTCCTTTCCTTGTCCTTGTCCTTGTCCTTGTCCTTACCCCCCCCTCTCTCCTGTTTCTTCTCCACCTTCACCCCCTCTTTCTCCCTATCCTTATCTCCCTCCGCCGCAGATCGCACAGAACCAGACTCGGGCACGATAACTTTGACACCATCAACCTTCGCGAACGGGTCTTCCTCAAGCAACAGTTCCCTGCTCTTGTCAACACGCGAATCAAGATTCAACTCGAAAGCGGGTTCAACTTTGCCCGATTGAGCCGACATCGGTGTCAATGGCCGACTATTCCTACTACCATCAGCACGATACACCGGACACAGAAAACGGACATACCCATTCTCAACAACACTCGCGTTCGCATTCGTATTCACCAACAACGGGAGCTCCTCATTTCCGCTTCCGTCCTTACTAACATCCGGAACAGCCAAACCTACGACATCCCAATCCGAAATAAGGTTCACCCAATCAGCATCAACCCGTCATCGCGAAAACACACACACAAAGGTAAAAGAACGATAGAATCCGATAAACTCACCACTAGCGATCCCGTCCACGCTCGCGTGGCTCGGTACATGCGCAGAAGAACCTTCACTCGCATCCGCTGGGGTTTGAGTCTGTGTAAGTGGCGTTTGAGTTCTAGCTGAGAGTTTTCGTGCCCTCGTGGATGGTGCGGTTGCGTTCGGGAGAGAAGCTGCGGAAACCTTCGGAGTGGAACAAACAGCCATGGGAGCGGTAGACGTGCCAGTGGGAGGAGGAGGAGGAGGGGAAGAAGTCGAATTGGTTGGGACACTGGTGGTTGTTCGAGTGGTGCTTACGGAGCTCAATGGCCTCGATTTACCCAAAACTGACAGGGACCTCGAGGATTGAGCAGTGTCTATATTTCCAGCCCCCCCAGCACGTGTGACGGCGAGCACCAATTGATTCCGACGGAAGCCGTTGTTAGTCAGGGCAGTAATTAGCGTAGGGATATAATAGGGATAGGATGGAAATAGAGACGGAGACCCGGGAAGAAGCGAATTAGCAAAGAGTTCGATTTGACTCAAAAATCACGTCATTTACTCACCAGAAGTTAATTCCCGTTGTTGGAGTGATGATGTTCGGCCAGGCGGAGCCCAAGAAGATGGAGCGGGAGGTATCTTTATGGACTCCGTAGGTGGCGAAGGATAAGCATTTTGCATCTCAAACTCTGGCGGGATTTCGGGTATCTGGGATACAGAAATGCGGGACGTCGCTGTATCATTAGTATGGTTGACATTCTTCTTCATGTCATTATTCCTGTCAGCGTGTATGAGAGGTTGATGAAAACCTCTTTGGGTGACGTTAGCATTATTGTTCGTGTTTGCGTTTTCCATCGCGGAAAAGATGCGAGGCTTGTTGGCCCCTGCGGCGCCCATCACCGCTGCTGGGTACGGCCCCGGCATCGGAGGAGGGGACGAGTTGGGCGCGGTTTGTGGAAGGACTTTGGGCAAGGGGTGAAGGTGGGCGTGAATGGGTGGGGAGCTCGGGACTGGGTTGGCCCTGGGCGGGGACATCGACCTAGGCATATTCGTACCCTCCTGGGGAGGTACCTGGGGCAAAGCCTTCTGTCTCTTCGACGGGGTTTTCTGTCGGGGCGAGACTGGCGTTGATATCGACGTTTGTGTACGCGCTGTCGGGGGTGACGATACAGGCACGCGACGGGGAGGGGAAGATGGGTACGGTGAGAGTGATGCCCGCTTCTCATTCTGGATGGGTTGTGGTCCTGTGGTAATGTTGGTTGTAAAATTGTTAGGAGTATCGATGGGAGATGATCGTAGCGAGACACGGAAATCTTTCAGGGGTGATGACGACAAGAAATCTCCGTGTGCTGTGCTGATGTTGACGCCCATGTCATTACCTGGTGGTGGTTGTGGTAGTTGTGAGTATTTGGTTTGAGGGAGTTGGTGTTGGTTTCCAAGGAAGGGTGGAGATGAGATGGGCGGTGGACCAGAAGGAGGCTGAAATATTAAAGGAAAAACATCGTGTGCAGGGAGAACAAGAAATGAGTTAATTGGCAGGAGGTTGGTGATGTCACCTATGCAATCACTCACCGAGCTTGGGGGGATGCCAGAAGCATATTCACTGGGCTTCGACTGGGGTTGTGCGGCTAGTCTCGAATTGAGCGAACCTGGGGGTGTAGACAGCAAGCTATCGCCGAACTCCTAGTAAATCGAGAGATAGGTAGGCGTTAGATTGGACTATGGCAAAGGTAAAAATGGAGAGAAAGTTTGAATATCGCTCAACACAATGTGCGTGACAAGCAGAGAAAGAGGGTAAAGGGGGTAAACGTAAGCACAACGGCAGGCCGAGCCTACACGATGCTACCGCCAACTCTGAGACCGACTTCTGCCGCATATAGCCGCTCTCCGGAGAGCTTATCGCAGCGGAAGCCCCCCATTATTAACAAAGACGATGGAGATTTTCAGTGTGCGAAGCTTGTAATGATCGGGAGGATTAACCTCTGAGGGGTGAAGGGGCGTTCTATCCTCCCAGTAGAACGATGGACGCCTGATGAGGAGAAAGAGAAGCCGATCTAACCAGACTCACCTGGTACAAGGCTATCTCTGGGGGAAGGTCGATCAACGGGGGCTGGTGCCCTTGGGAATCGGAACCAGGGGAGGGGGATGAAGATGTTGGTTGAGGCTGGTTCATGATCGGCTGGTACGAAGTTCCATTCGTTCCCGCAACCGACGACCTCGGTTGGAAGGGAGGTCCCTGGAACTGCTGGGGTTGAGCCGTCGGAAGGGGTTTGTCCACATAGACTGCCTGTGGAGTGCGCGCGGAGGCGCGCCTGTGCGGATCACTGGGAGGAAGCGGCTTGTCGCGAGTGACAGGAACTAAAGGTTGTTGGGCAGACAACGGATAGCGTGCGTTATTCTGGGGAGAGCCCAGTTGCTGAGGAGGTGGTTGTGGTTGGTGTCCACCTTGTGCATGATTATTCGATAGTTCGGTGCTGCGCGGGCCATGGGTGAATGCACTTCGCGGTGGTGCATTTCCAGTCCGACGGCGTGACATATCTCCCGGATGTTGTGGATTGCGCATTGAATGGACGGAAGCGCTATCCTTGCGAACTGCAGAAAGTGACATGGGTCCAGAAACGACGACCTTCTGGGAGGAGTGGGGTGTGTCATTTGTGGAGTTGCTTGTTGCGAAGCGTGCAAAGAGGGGAGGAGCGGTGGAGTTTTGCCGTGGATTTGAGGTAGAATTAGCTTTTGCAGCATCCGTTTTGGACTTTTTGCGAAGGAAACCAGCCATCGCAGGACAAAAGAGATTTGCAGCTACGGCCTCGAGGAAACCATGGGTATGGGAGACCAAAACTACCACAACCCCGATATGGAAGTCTTCTCCGTGCCTGGTCTCTTGGCAAATTTTCCAACCACAGATCTCTGTGCCACAAATAGTCCCCTTAACCTCTCTATCCCCACGCCTCTTCTCTGCGGAACACCTTCATATCACTTGTTCGCTGCAATTAGACTTGTTCGGCTCGTTGGCAATTCCGATATCTCCCTCACGTTTCCACGGAGGAGGAAGGGAACAAAAAAAACTCAATGGCGAGCATGTTTTAGCCCAAGGAGCGGTTCTGGGCGGAACCAGAGGATATTACTCTCCCTGAATTTTCGAAGAGAGTAGTCCTTCCCTCAGGCTCCGTGGCTCCATATGAAGCAGTAAGCGAGAAGTGCTGATCACCCATTAGTCGACCCTGGCGGATAGATAAGGGGAAACTATACTATCGCCATCACATCCTACTCAAATGGAACCCACCTATTGAACGGTCTCAGTCTCCATTAATCAGAACCTGGTTGAGTTTATACTTGAGAAGACAAGCGGATCAAGATCCTACGTCCAAAATGGACGGAAAGCGTCGGTCTACCTCATACTTTGCTTGAGTCGTCAAGTCCGAGGAAACAAAGCGGAGGGATGAAGATCGTCGCAGAAACATGACCTCGATATGCTCTTGCATTTCTTCTACATCCAATAGTTCAATCCCCTCACATTAAGGTAATCTTAGGATGTATCCGTCGATTCAATCCTAGGCCACCTGCGTCACCGGAATATGTCTGCCATACCTTCTTCTTATATGGTCATTTGGATTTGTTAACTCCTTCGTACTATTTCGTGTGCAATACCCACTCCCTAACCTTCAGGCCCCACGAAAAATTTCTGAGTTGATTTGAAAATATCGAATTTCAGATCATTTCAAATCCATTTAGCCAGTTGTCCACTGACCGGCATACATAATTGTAGCATTTACCCTTCCTGTAGCTAGATATTTAGTGGAAAATCCGAATCCATCTTGTCCCAGTCTTCAGACTATTTCAGATTTCATCAAATGAATACATTCTGTACCATTGGAAGCCTGCCGGTACAGCTGAACCTATCTAAGAATTACGGGGCAGGAAATATGATTTAATCTACAGAAGTGAATCATCTAAACCCACACCAGATTGGGTTGAGTGCAGCAAATCTGAACTGATCCTGCCCGCCTGAATATGGATATTTCAAGAAACAATGTACAGACTGAAAGCCCACGGCGAGTGAATTCAACTGAAGCAATAGCTCACAGTCAATGCAATAGTTTCACGTGGCATTGGATAACTTGACCAATAGGATAAGTGTTAGTTGGGCTTCAGGTACATACGATCAGATCAATAACTCTCCGAAATTCCAAGGGGGACTTTTCACTGGGCTTCAGGCCCCAAATTAAAGTTCATTTGATGTCCCTGACAGTGCCCACATGCGTTTGTCAGACGCCTTGCACCTTTGCACGCCGTGACAACGCACATCAGTGCGCATATTGCTGACTCTGATCTTTCCACACTCACGACAAATGGAAAGTCTCAGTGCATCCACTCCCTCACCAGCCTCCGGACAATTATCATCTGATCTATCATCCACGCATTCACGCACCCCGGAGGATAAATTTGAAGAGAACGTCGGTTTTTCCGCCTCCGCTCCGTTAACCGGGCTCGTAGGACTAATTGATCCGCGTAGGAGGATGCAGGTCGACGGTCGTACGAATACATCAGGCTAAAGCCGGGCAACAAATTCAGTCAGAGAGTGAGCTTGTATAACGACATGACCGAGACGGTATTTCCATTCTCTTGAAGTTTCGATGCGAGCTGACTTTGTATGTAGGGGCTGTGGAGGTGCGGAGAAAAGTACCACTATGATTCAGTCGAGGCAGCAGACTCATGGCAGAAGTGCCACCGCCTTGTGAAAAAGTATGATGATGATATGTGTGATGCATGGAGAGAAGAGGTGGATAAACTTCTCATCTTCGTAAGCGCCTGCATCAAGTTCTAACCCACCATGCACAATGCTCAAACTCCACACGCCACAATTTACTAGGCCGGTTTGTTCTCGGCTACAGTCACTGCATTCACTGTCGAATCATATCAATGGCTCAAAGACGATCCTACTGACACTATGTCACAATACCTCGTATTCCTGGCTTCTGAATACGCTAGATCTCGAAACACCTCCCTTCCTGCTTCACTGTCCAGCATAACCCAACCATCCTCATCTACAGCATCCGGTGCAGCAGTGCGAATCAACACATTCTGGTTCCTCAGCCTCACACTAAGTCTCACAACCGTTCTCATCGGCATTCTCTGTCTCCAATGGCTGCGTGAATTCCAAAGAGACGCTTCCCTCCCACATAAAGATGTTCTTGCGCTTCGTCATATGCGGTTTACCGGTCTTCTGTCATGGCACGTCCCCACGATCCTATCCACGCTTCCACTACTCCTCCAGCTATCGTTGCTTCTGTTCTTTGTTGGTCTTCTGGACTTATTGTGGGATCGGAATCACTTCGTTGCAGCTGTTATCACCGCAGTCGTGGGTCTCGTCGTGTGTTTCCTCGCTGCTACGACAGCTTTGCCCGCGCTGCAATTCGCATTTACGCGAGACGACTATCTGAGAACTCCTCAATGCCCCTACAAGAGCCCACAATCGTGGTTATTCATGCGCATCATGCAATGGGCGTTCCGACTTGTGCAGATGGTTTGCTCTTCGTGGACTTCGGAATCTTTTGATTGGCCTTCGTTTCATCGTTTACTCAAATCTGCGGCGGATTTGAACTGGCCTGCGTTTGATATGCGGTGGCGTAGACACCGCGACGCAGTAAACATCTCCTGGGGGACACCGAAAGATAGGAAAGACTCGGAAGACATCATCGGCGCTATGCAGTGGGTCAATGATACATTTACACAAAGCCCCGATGCTGTATACCCTCTATACCACTGTCTCGCCGACCTAGATATCCCAGCCGCATCTGACCTAGTATCGAAGCTATACCAAGGAAACCCATTCAAAGTTGCCACCTTCCACCTGATGATGGACAACTGCCTCTCCCCAGACACGATCCAGAAACGCGAAATCATATCGACATTTTTCCTTCATATCCACCAGGACCAACACCCCGTAATCAAACCCCACTACATCGAGTCCGTCGTCAGGATACTAAACACCCACGAAATACCCACGCCGTTCCTCGATTGGTTATCGACGATACTTCAAGAAATATCATCCTATTTGGTCTCGGCGCAACAACCTGGAAAGGTGTTAACTGGGATCGCGGACCCCCAAATTTTGACTCAAGCGATTAGGTGTGCCAGTTCATTTGCAGCGATGAATAGTCGCCGAAGTATTGACGTAGTCAACGCCTGGATATTATTGGACAACCTCCTTTGGGGAGTCCACGGTAAAGATCCGAAAGTCCAACAGCCCCTGTTGGTCAATGCGATCAATACGAGATATATCAAACTTGCGTGTACGCTTTTCCGTGACCTTATGTCCTGGGTGACCAAAAACGCGCGCGAGCACGAGCTCAAGAGCAGAGTGGAAGTTTGTATGGAGGGATTGATGTTGGTGTTCCCTGAACATTTGACCAAGGAGGATTTGGGAGTTTTAGAGGGGCTATGTCCAGAGTTTCAGAGTGCGGCGGAGCTGGTGAGAGTACTGGAGAGATTGGCGCCCCAGGTTGGTGCGCGACCTTATGCGGCTGGTATATGGTCGATGATGTATGGTGTTAAAGGAAGTGGAAGTGACAGTGTGAGGAGTGATGAGAGATGGCAGAGGTTGGTAGGGAAATTCTCGACGTTGGAAACGAATCCAGGTTGAGGGCTGGTATGATCACTTTTTGTCTAAGCTGCTCACGGTATGTTATTGGCGCTGCTCTGGAACGGCGCGCAAACCACGGGAACTCTAGCTGGCCCACGAGGGTGGAAATGTGGCTATCGGCTACTGAATAGCACTTGTGAACGCGAGGACAGGCTGTAACCGGTTTGTACGGTGGCATCTGCCGCTCCTAAATTAAGTATTGCCCATTGTCCCATTGTTATACATAAGTGTGCTGTGATATATGTTCCCGATCACCGTGGATTAATCGCCGTGATGCTGGGACAAAAATCGGCTGCCCCGTACTTAGGATAAAAGGGTCTGATGAAATTAAATCAAGAGACTGTTCTCGCTTGATCTCCAAAGCTTTCGGCCGACTTTCAGTGAGTAGGGATTTGCTTTTCTTGCGCCCCTGACATTGGATGGCGAGTTCGGCTTTGTTGATAACTATGCGGCCATTTTGGTTTGTATTAGGGCATCTGGACTTTGAGACATCGCTGTTTTTAGATTTACTTACTTTTGTTTGCTGCCTCAACAGAGATCAAATGAGCTAAAATAGAGGAATACATAAACCACTGACGATAGTTGTCCGACCGATCGGCCAGCAAGTCACAAGGCAACGTACTTGATAAGTATAGTCGTGGAGTCTGTACAGAAAACCAGGCCGAGTTTGGTATGCAGATACCAGGGCATATGTGCTCATGAAGTGATTTTATTCGAGGTGGCCTCGAAGTTTTGGAGGTGCATCGTGGTCGAGGTCAAAGGCCCTTAGGTAAAGGTTGTCCAGGACTGCTTGTCATCTCACTTGCCTGGAACACTTACGTAACATATCTGCCTCAAGTGTGTTGATGAAAGGATGCCAAACCCTAGCTCAGTAATGGATGGTCGACAAGCTAACCCATCTTGGGAACTGATCTAGCGGCTGTCTGATATCCTTCCACCAAAAAATCAACTACCGAAGGCACGTTTTACTTACCTGCAAGCTGAGATGTCAGATAATATAGTCCAGGTGGCACCTTTAACACGAGGATTTAAGTTTCAATCTTCACAGAAGAGGGACTCTTAATTCCCAGCTTGGAGTCTAGAATCTTCACATACAATGTCCACGGGCTGTCACCACTGCCATTCGTTCCCACTTATATGGTTTAGGCGAGGTTGTACGAAATTACGACTATAAACCCTATCTTTGTTTTGCTTCCGGTTGGAGTAAACCTGAACAGGTGGATGGATGGATGGATGGATGGTTTAGTTCATTGTCAGATCGTGCGAACGAAGATTTCTTGAAACCTTGCGTCCCTAAACTTTATCCCAGGCCTTCAACCAACACGGATGTTATGGTTGTTTTTATGCCGTAAACCAACTACCGCCTTTAAGCCGCGATGTTCCGCCAAGTGTCTTCCACCGAGCTACACTGAGACGTACTCCAGGTGGCCACCAGTCAATTCGACCTCGGGCTTGCGTTCAAACGTTCAAGCTTGATCGCGATGAATGTGGTAGGTTATAGCGCTCCGACGGCGAAGCTCTTGGAAAATGCGTACTCAAGAAATTACTGGACATGTAGGTTCTCTACCCCCTTGTTTTCGTTTGGAGTGACTTATGTTTACCGCCCCGGTAGTTGCGGCATTTGGCGTGCTGGTGGCGGATTATCTCGCGACGTTTGTCTCGGAGTTCTCGTATATTTGGAAGTGTGTTGCTCCCCCCTCGTAAAGCGAATCCATGGGACATTCTAATTGGGTCGACCCCCAGACGGCCGGTCACTTTCACAAAAGTCGCCTTCTGGCTCTCGCGCTATATTGGTCTCCTAGGACAAGGGTTAGTGTTCAACTGCTTAAGGCTCCGAGTGTTGTGGACCAACCTCCCACAGGATAAATTGCTACCTCCTGTTTACCGTTCTCTCTCCGATGAACATACCTATCGATCCCCGTATCTGTTACAGCTGGTACGTCTACCAGACTGTACTTTTCTGGCTTCTCTTTGTGGTGGCGGACATGATGATGATACTGCGGGGTAAGCCCTGCTTGTCTTCGCCTGCCATTTACCGTGATATAAGGTGATCTGATGTCACTACACTCAGTGGCAGCATGGTACAATTACCACAGGGTCGTACGTGCAATCATTATCATGATTCCGTTGCTTGAGACGGCGCTCGCAATTTTCTGTGGCCATAGAACGTTACAAAAAGCCGTATTTAGTGCAATTTGCGAGCCCCTTAGTATAGCAAATGAAACGATGGTGTTTGGGTGAGTGCGAAATTAGTGATAGAATGTATACTGAGACCAGAGACTGACTATTGATTAGTATCGCAATTATTCTGAGCCAGTCATTTATCGGGACGTTGACTCTATCGAGGAGAGTACCTTCCGCCTTAGGGTCGTTGACGTCGAGGAGAGTTGTTCAAGGTGTTACTTGGGCACCTTTGCTATTCATTTGTGCGTTTCCTTTGGGTGTTGCGGTTATGTTGCTAATTTCTGGGGGATAGCATTATTCCTCTTCATCGTTCCGTATTCACACATAACACAAACTGTAAAAAGTCAAGTGATCTTCGCGTAAGTTGATTGCTTCCGGAACAGTGGAGAGAGGACTTTCCGACTTACTTTAACTCTGTGTAGATGGCCTAGCACGCTGATCTCGTTGGCGGTATGTTCATCTTTCGGAGCAATTCTCCAATGTGGCTAACACATTGAATAGACATGCAGACTAATAGTGAACATGCATGAGGCGCGCATGCCAGTGGAAACTGATATGGACAACTCCGATAACGGAACCGAGCTAGAAAGCTTGATCCCGGGATGAACCTGCCTGGAGACTATCTCTCGACCCCTGTATGCCGACTTTGACGAGGAACCGTGACTTCCTTCCTCCGATCATGGTGGAGAAATATCTGGTCTCAAAGGCTGATCTTCTAAGTGGCTCAGTCGGTCCTCGCCACCTTTGCGTGTACGCCATGGAAAGTTCCCAATGGTAGGAGTACAAACCAGTGCATTTTCATAAATCCGACCGTGACCATAGGTGTATGTTCGTGTTAAGAGTAACTGCGAGTTTCCTACTGATGGACAAATTTATCTATTGTTTGTTTGGCAAGCGATTATTCGAGGATGTTCGAAACTCTCGTAACAATGAGTCGGCTATAACCCGGGCCGGAACATCCAGCCAAAGCAGCTCGGATCCCTATTTTTAGTGTCGCCCGTTTCGGCTGTTCAGCCGTTGTCCATGCCGCCGGACATTTGCTGATTCTGACATGTCATCCATCGGATGCCTTCCGCAATCTGTGGACTTATAAATAACATTTCTTCCCAGCTCCCAATGACCATCCATACTCCTCAGTTGAACTGTTTTCTCACAGCAACCTTCACGGTCCATCCTCGTCGATGGCCTCACCGACATCCTCTGTAACGCAGACTCTCCCAGGGGAACGACTCCCTGAGGAAGCAGGCGGAAGGGTAGATAACAAGAATAACGAAGGAAGTTACGAAGACCCTAGTTCCGATGTGCTATGGGTTGATTGGGAAGGGCCTGATGATCCTCTAAACCCAAAGAAGTGAGTTCTGCACCATGTTCCTGTTGACCACATCGCTGAGTTGCCTCCAAGCTGGGCATACCGCAAAAAATGGGCCGCAACAGTCATAGTGTCGCTATTCACATTCATATCCCCCGTTTCGTCGTCCATGGTAGCACCTGCAACGTCTCAGATAGTGGAACAATTTGAGGTGACGAGTTCGGTCATTCAAGCTATGATGACATCAGTCTTCGTTCTTGGCTATGGTACGCAACACCCTGCGCGCATATAATCGATCTATTAATCGTTATCATGAAGCATTCGGCCCTTTGGTGTGTATATCATAAATATATGCGCATCTCTACTCATCGCAAGTAGGTACTTGGTCCTCTCAGTGAACTTTTTGGACGATCCCGCGTATTGCAATTATCTAACCTCTTTTTCCTTGGTATGCGCCATTACACTCCGTACTGTCATATACTCATAGTCTTTCCAACAGCCTGGAACATTGGCTGTGGTTTCGCGCAAAACAAGGGGCAGCTCATTGCCTTTCGGTTCCTATCAGGATTAGGCGGTAGTGCACCTCTCTCTGTCAGTTACTTCTTTTCCTTTCCCTCCGACTTGGGGAAGCTTAAACATCTTAGATCGGTGGTGGGGTCCTCGGTGACATATGGGCCACAGAAGAAAGGGGGCGAGCCAGTGCTATATATTCGTTGGCTCCACTCCTAGGGCCTGTGGTGGGACCTGTCTGCGGTGGCTGGTAAATGTTGTCTATTTCTAGAGCAAATGATTGGAACTAACTTTGTCCAGGATAGCCGAACGCTCCACCTGGAGATGGGTGGTATGTGTTTCCATGATGCAGGAAGGAGTCACTTAGCTGATGTCACTGTTAGTTCTGGTCAACAAGCATCGTTGATGTCGCAATCCAGGTGGCTGGTCTATTCTATCTTCAAGAGAGTAAGTCAACACTCTCCTTCTGGGCTCCGAGTTTCACCCAAATAACCAATGCCACCCAGCTTATGCGCCATATCTCCTCGAGAAGAAAGCAAAGAGACTTACGGCCGGCATGGATCTCGAAAAAGGACCAATTCGCCAGGTGCGGTCTGTTTACGAAAGTAAAGGCAGTCGGGAGTGAGTACCTGTTTTGTTAATTCAGGCCTGATCACTAAAATCATCATAGCTGGAAAACTGTCTTCCGGGTGGCTCTCACCCGGCCATTTACCCTTTTTGCGTACGAACCAATCATCCAATTACTTGGCCTTTACATGGCCCTCATTTATGGAGTTTTCTATCGTGCGTGGTGTCTTTGATGTCATTTTCAACGAAACTTAACCCAGCCCTGCAGTGTACTTAACCACAATACCAGCCATCTTTACAGGCGTTTATCGGATGGATATTGGTATTGGAGGACTGAATTATATCGCTTTGGGAGTTGGCCTGACCTGCGCATCCCAGGTATTGGTGTTGTCCTTGTCAAGAGTCTTAGTTGCTGATTTCTCTCAGGTCAATGCGCGTTACATGGACAGGATATATATTTGGTTAAGACAACGCAAAGGAAATGGATTGGGAGAACCAGAGTTTAGATTGCGTACGTCTCACTTCATGACTCAATACATTCTTTCCCCTCATTCGGTATAGCTTCAATGGTGCCGGGAACCATCATCCTGCCCGTAGGATTACTTCTTGGTGGATGGGCAGCTCAGAACCAACTCCACTGGATTGTGACCGACATTGTACGATTGGCTCTAATTTTATTGAGATAGTCAATGTGCTGACATTGTCGTAGGGCACGGCTTTTGTTGGTGTTGGCATGATCCTCAACTTCCAGTCAATACAAATATATGTTCTGGATGCTTTTACCCTCCATGCAGCCTCTGCTCTGGCAGCGGCTTCGTGCCTTCGATCTCTTGCAGGTTTCGGCTTTCCCCTCTTCGCCCCCATCATGTATGAAAGATTGGGATATGGCAAAGGGGGCACGGTCCTTGCTTGCGCTTCCATTGCACTAGGTTGCCCTGCGTATGTCATGTCAATTTCTGTGTGTTGTTATTCATTGCCTGATTACATATGCAGACCATTCTTGTTCTGGTTCTATGGGAAGAGAATTAGGATGATGAGCCGATTTGCTCGAAAGCCCGTGGAACAATCTCACAGTCCTCCCGAGAAAGAGACAACTGGGACTAAAACGCAGCCTGACTCCACTGAAGCCGGGAAAGATTCTGCAACAGGTAAATCATGATTAACGACAAGAAAATCTGAAGACCAATCATTCTCTGGATGTAGACGTATCACATAGACATTATAGTATATACCCGATGTCAAGGGCATTTGGACGGTCTATTACCACGCTTTCGATTATTTTTAGCAGTAGATATAGATACTCTGGATTTCGAAATACTGTATTTCGGTTAATGTCATATGTTCCCTGGAGTCACCCGGGCCCTATTTTTGGGACGACAGCTACTTGTGCTGCCGGGAACTGTACACGTCAACGATTCGGTGTCATCGAGACCGTGCCCGAACCATGCTATTTTAAGCGGCAACCAATCGAGCAGACCGGGAATGTGAATTTCTATTCTTAGTACCAAAGCATGGGAATTACTCCTTTCCCAGAGAGGAATAAGAACATGAATTGGGCATGTCTGCCGAACTCCTGGATAATGTTTCAGCGATCCCCGGTTCGTTGCCACCCTTCAAAACGATATAAATGTTTTCGGGAGAGGACTCCGCCGCAAGTGGTCAAAAAGGCTGATTCGGACTCTGCGTTAACCAACTCCATCGACTAGGTCTTCGAGTGTATTTGCGGACCTACATTGGTAGGTGCTAAACTTTGCCTACGACATACATTATGCATTATCGTATGCAGGCGCTCTACCTACGATGTGAATTTGATCCTCGTCCTGCAAATTGAGCCCAAACATTTCGCGGAGCGCTCTAATCCTATCAACCTCCGTCACCAGTTTTCGTAGAACCTCCACTTTGCTACCAGTGTGCTTCTTGACTTCATCTCGGAAAAGCACAATTCGATAGATGGGCCGCTTCGACCTCTCCAGGTGAAGATACCCCTCGTCCATAGTGAACAATTTCATGCAGATGACGTTGTTCCAGAAAATATTGGTCGGGCTAGGCCGCGTGGAGACACCATAGGAACCAAAGAGGATGTCGGTCCACCAATATTCGGCCTCCGTGAAAGAATATTGGAGGTTCCAAACTTCTTGAGATGGATCAGGTTTCTTGTGCCATATCTCCAGATTCCACTGGTAGCCAGAAAGTGCCGTGAAATCTGGAGAGGAAGCTAGAAGCATGTAATGGGGAGGTCAAAATTATCATTATGGACCTTGTCCTGCGGGCGTCATATTAAACTCACCAAGACTGGAGTCAGCCCGTGGACTGAAAGTTAAGCGATGGCGCTCGGTTTCCGAGAGTCCGTAGTTGACATTCTCAGGGTGAGCGGAAAGCAGAAGGGGACGTGTTATACAGGAGGATCCAAAACCCACATCGACGAGATACGTCTGGTTATTGTTTGCGGAAGGTTGGACCAGGATGACAAGGTGCGTGGCCGGTGTGTACAATGGACTTCCAGATAGTGCTTCATTTACTCGTCCGCCTGCGACATATGCCCTGCAAAGCAAGGGTAGAGGAATAGGTGCCACAGTTGATTTGAGACCATGTAATCCTCACCTGAACCCTAGACCGCGTAAGATTTCTAACAATAGCCCATTGTGCCCAAAGCAGTAAGACCCTTTCCCTTCGTTAAGAAAGCGTTGGAAAACCCCTTCTGGAGTCACATCCATCATATGTTCAGCAGTACTTCACAGGGATATCAGTATTAACCACCGATAGCCGAGAAGACGGCTCACTAATGCATCGAAGTATTTTCGAATGGAAAAGTGAGCAAGTGTAATCGCATAATGCGTTCAAGGCTGTCCAGATTTATAGGGAATTTCCCCGAAGAAATGGCCTCTCCATCATAAAGAGGATCATAGCCGATAGCAGATAAATACTGGGCCACTTGGGCAGGAGTGTACACTGAAGGGACTGGCTTGATCCATTGGCCATCGCGCAAAGTTCCACTTGCAGGATAAGGCTGTGTCATCGCTGAAATTCCGTTCTGTTTTGTCCTGGGAACGAGCCTGGTCGTCCTTTTGTACTCTTGGGCTGCAACATAACCCTGGTTACGGGAAACCCTCAACAGCGCTCGGGTTAATAAGCGGCTGTGTCAGCAATGTCGTTGTTTACATAAGCCTGAGGTGATGTTTGCAGAATACACAGAATCGTTGGAGGGTGTTGGTTGGTTGGAACTCTGCATTTATTACACGCTACAAGTAATTACTACTAAGA
>JAEUWJ010000199.1:0-59297 GCA_018524395.1 Podaxis carcinomalis
GTCGGGTTGAGTTCGCGATTTTACCCGATTTGGCTCGATTTATTACCGACTGGGGGTCATCGTGTCTTCTTTTACCGTCTTGCTATCTGCGAATATATAATCACCTGCTGCGCTTGGCATTCACTTTCCATCCTTCCTTTCCACCCCCAATACACGTCGCATCTACTCTGCTGATTGCTACTGACATGCCTACTGACAGTCAAGTCGTCACTGGGTACTATAGGTACACCGATATCTGGTTCGAGTGGTAAGCTTCCCCTGTTCTCGGTTGTTTGGCTTGTACTGACGGTGACCAAAGGCACAAGGTTATTGCTGATCCCGACGATGGTGCTGTCCTGAAGGCAATCCTCGGTCAGTCGATCCATGATCTTCCAACAAACCGTCGTTGAACAACCCTTCAGCACACGACTCGCTCGTCAACCCCGATCACCCACTGCACATCGAAGGCACCTCCGGTATACAACTCTACCATGGTACGTTTCAATCTCCATCTCCACACCCCCTATCTCAACGATGCGGCACAAGGCACCTTTGAATCAGGAGAAACCAGGCTCTTATTCTCTTCCGCCCAAGTCGATTACGTCCGTTACTGGCTGCACGCAATGGACCTTACCAAAACACTTTTGCCAATGCCATACTCTGATTGTTTGATCCTCCCCTCGGAGCTCAAACACATCACACCCCATGCTTACCCTGACGGAGGGTCTCTCCGCAATGCAATCAAGGTCAGTAAATTGTCAACAAACCACCATCACCATCATCTACAGCCTGTGATTTCCCTAAAACACCCACACCTCACAAAATCATCATTCAACAGAATCTAGACAAGCACAATAAACGCCTCAAGGGTAGCAATCCAACCCTTCTCTCGCGACGCCACCTCTTCCAGCGCACCCGGGAACTCGTGGCGGCCAAGAGTGGGTCTTGGTGTGCTATCGACTTTGAAGGCTGGGAACGCGATCATAGCGTCATCACAGAGATGGGTTACAGTATCCTGCGCTGGGACAAGGACGGACAAGAAATCAGAGAGAACGGGCATTGGATTATCAAAGAGTCTGAAGGGTACAGGAATGGGACTTATGTTCCTGATTATCGATACGTGGGTTTATCATCTTGTTGGGTTGGAATGAAAGGGTATTAATCGTGTCGTGCGTGTAGGCCTACAATTTTGGAGAGAGCGAAAAGATTCCAAGATCTACTTTCAAAGGCCGCGTAAAAGATTTGATTACCAAGTTAAGAGCGGATGGACCGCTCTACCTCGTCTTCCACGGCAACAATCAAGACATCAAGTACTTGAAATCCCGAACAATCGAGGCACCTCTCGATGATCTTTCGTATCTCCTTCCCGATACAACCCCTACCACGGGCCTTTTTGTCATCGATACATCCGACTTGTTCTGTGCCCTTACCGGATCATCACCCGGTCAACGTCGGTCTTTAGGAAAAGCATGTGGGATGCTGCAAATCTCGACTTCCTTCTTGCACAACGCCGGCAACGACGCATATGTGAGTTGAAACCACATTTGATGTATCTTGACGATTTGTTCAAGGCGTTGTAGTACACACTTGAAGTCATGAAACAATTGGCACAAGCCGAAGCCGTTGATGAGCAGCGTGAAAGGCGTTGGCCCGGTCGCACAGTGGCAGGAACAGTTGAAGTCGAGTTGAAACCATGGGAGGAAGGCAGCGATTATTCCGAGGATGAAAACACGGGTCCTAACGTTCGCAACACGTTTGCCGCTCGGAACTGAATTTGATCCTCACGAAAGGAAGTGTCGTTGTGAAGAGCTATTCCTAGTGAATTTCTGTTGTACTAGTAGAATTCCACATTAACACGAGTATGAATATAATGACCATGGTATCATGACTAGCATCGTGAGCACAAGCCGTCCAGAGACAAAAGTAAGCAAGAACATATGGTATAGGTGGATGGTGCAATTAGTCTGTTTTCTTGTCGTCATTATCATCATCGCCACCTTCGTCGTCAGATCGTTCATCGTCAGCCTCGCGGGTGGTGATGGCTCTGCTCGGGTGAGTTGTAGTCAGGTGGTGGTGGGGGGGAGAAACTAGGCGTACCTCCAGAGAATTCGCAAAATGAGATAGTACCAGAAGATATTGAGTAGTTGTAAAAGGAAGAGAGGTGCAAAAACTTGGTATTTCATCCATGAGAGTAGGTATACACCTTGTGACCACACCCAACGTTTGGAAGAATCCCTAAGCAAGAAAATCAGCACCGGCAAATAAAAATGATAACAGTAGCAACATACGGAATGAGGTCATATTCGTACCAGACGGACCAGAGAATGACGAGGTTCAGGTAGTGACGGAAGTATCTGTGTGCCGTTGTAAGGTGGGGGAAGCATTTGCCCAATGAAGTATACCCACGTCCAGAAGCCAACAAAGATCACGAAGGAAACGACCTTGGCCCTCTCCCATTGAATGTAATTCAAGAGCTTGGAGAAGGCCAGGAAGGCATCTGGGATGTCCATGCTCATGAAGACAGCATTACCAATTAGAGTGAGGTTGATGAGATAGCTCCAACTAGCGGACGACAAGATTAGGTTGGTGATGGCAGAACTTGGACATAATGATCGACATACCCCACAAGCCAGAGGGTGACGATATGGTGTGCGACAAGTTCGGGATAATCTTTACGTGGCTTTTCGAGACCGAGAACGAGGACGATGAGCTGTTGGCACCAATAGGCGGATTGGACAAGGTAATAGCACTTGAGCTCGGGTTTCATGTCCCAGTGAGGGTAGTCTAAAAGAGAGTTAATAAAAAGGCAAATAGAGGGAAGAAGATCAGACCAATCCAGAAGGCACTGGTGCGGTACCAATATGTGGGTAGTTGGGTCATGATGCGCTACAAGGTCATTAATTTGAAAAATTGGACACGTCAAAGGGCCAGCAACGACTCACGTATCCCCAGAAGCCAAAGGTGGTAAAGTAAACGAGTGCATAACCCTGTTCGCAGAAGCGATCGACCTTTGCTGGTTTTTTCAGTCTAAAGTACCTCGCAAGCGGAGTGAGAACCCGAGTAGTCAAAGATTGACGGATGAAAGACCAAAAAATGATGTAGTAGGCTACGAAGACGAGATCCCACCAGGATTTTGCGTAGCGCGGGTCGTGTGGGGACGAGGTTGAGACGCGACCAGCAAGAAGGAAAATGTGGGCGAAGGGGTTAAGGACACCTGGGGCAGCGTATGGTGCGAGCAGCTGCCAGTTTGTGTAGAGAACAAGGGGTATGAGGAGGAGCTTAAAGGCAGAAGCTGAGGGAGGGAGGGATAAGATATAAAATTAGATGCGTGTCAGCGACTGGGTGATGGAGAACATACATGGGTAGACCGCCCAGCGTAGATAGGGAGGTATGTGGGTGCGATAACCCTTGCGGGAAGCGACAGGAGAGGGCGCACGCTCTGGAGTGTTTGAGCCGAGTGGACTAAAGGGGGGTTGAGTCATGGGGGTCAGAGGTGGGAGTGAGACAGGACGCACGTCTGGGGCAGAAATGGGCCAGTGAGGTGGTGCGTAGGGTCGTCGCTGGAAAAGGGGGGTCAGAGGATGTGGATGCTGGATGCTGGTACTGTGGACTTACTGGAGGCGAGGCAGCGCAGAAGGCCGTTTCTGAGACTTTGAACAAGGTGCCATTGTCGTTGCACGCGTCAGTGCAGTCGTGCAGAGTAAACCTGCCAACCCCTCGATCCTTGACTCTTCCTCACGTGATCCCACCCTTCCTTGCCCTCTCCCCTCTGCACAAATGCTCCCCAGGATAGGCCTATTCCATACCCTCGCCTGTCCAGAGCAAAATTGCCTTAGGCCGCACTGTCTCTTCTCACACAACAATCCTGAAGATCTCCCGCCACCCACAACCCTCGATATCCCTGCCACTCACTCCACCCCTTCCAAGTCCTCTTCATCTCCGTCTCCATCTCAACACC
Source organism: Podaxis carcinomalis (assembly GCA_018524395.1). Taxonomy (NCBI): domain Eukaryota; kingdom Fungi; phylum Basidiomycota; class Agaricomycetes; order Agaricales; family Agaricaceae; genus Podaxis; species Podaxis carcinomalis. Next base: position 3,938 of record JAEUWJ010000199.1, read on the forward strand.
CCCAGATTAAACGGCAGATAGCGCAGGCACCTGCTACCAATGCTGCCACCTCTGGTCCCGTTGCCGGTGAACCCCCGCGCAAATTACAGAGGGTCGGCACCCCACAGCGACCCATGGCGGTCCCCACTACATCTCAAACCGCGGTACACATCTATAATAATAGAATACTCTTGTAATCTAACCGATACTCCACTTAGAACGGCGTACCAGTCCTACGCATAAACGCTGCACAGTCTCTCGTTCCGGTCCCCGTCAGACAGGTACCCCGTTCCGCCAATCACAACACTCGTTTTCTGACGTCAACCAACCCGTCTAACTAACATCAGACCATGCTCAAGACCCTCTACGAGCACTTTGTCGTTCTCTACAACTCCATCTCCCCTTTGAACCCTAGTCTTGCCGCCGAACATGCCCTCAAACAAGAAGCCGAGGTCTACAACAAATCCAATAAACTCACATACCGAAATGTAATCTTCTTCCTCTCAGTCCACCTGGAGTCATAACTTACCCTTCCAGGCCGTCATACAATGTGTGGCCGCCATTAAACGTCGGCCCCCGCCAAACTCGCTATCTCATCCTTCTGTTGGTACCGAGGATGATGTTAAAGCTCGCGCCGAAAAGGCCAAATCATTGCAAAGTATGACGTTATCCAGGAAGCAGCTCGAGCCCCTGGTGTTGTCAAGAGAGGACATGGAAAAGTGGGGTTATATGCTTGAGGTTCCCGACGGTCCTGGAGGCGACCAGCCGAGTATGGAGGGCAAGGTCATGAAGTGCGAACGGTGTGCCCAGCCGTTTCAAGTTAGTCGGACGGGCTCGGATAAGGAATGCTTGTATCACTGGGGCAAACCAAAAACCACCAAGGCCGGAGGTCAGTATGCACACCCGTATCCCACGTTTCCCTATACTCACTTACTCAGGCGAGAAAACCCGGACATATACGTGTTGTTCTCGACCAGTTGCTGAGAGTGAAGGTTGTGTCCATGGTCGTCACGTCTTTTACGAGTCTGCACCTCAAGAACTTCATTCCCGTCACGCCTTCTCAACGCTACGGCCACCTGTACCATCGGATAAAGCGCTCGATGTTGCCGCCATGGATTGCGAAATGATATACACAACAGGAGGCTTACGAGTAGCCCGCGTGTCAGTTGTCGACGGCAAAGGCAATCAAGTATTTGACGAACTCGTACGAATGGATGACGATGTCTATGTAATGTACGCCACGTTCTTATTCCTTCGGCCTGGGGTCTCAACGTACTCTCGCAGAGACTATATTACACGGTTTTCTGGCATGACAGAAGAAGTACATTCTAAAGCCACGCTACCTCTGTCTTCCATCCGCAATTCGCTCGAATCCATCATCAACTCCGAGACAATTCTTGTTGGACATGCCCTTGATAATGACTTGAGGACAATGCGTATTGTTCACCACAAATGTGTTGACACCGCCGTCCTTTTCCCTCATCGAGCTGGTCCACCCTATCGTCGGGCATTACGAGACCTGTGAGTATACCATTCAATCTTTGGCGCTCTTCGGTTGCTAAATCGTTTGTGCAGTGTACGAGAGAAGCTTGGCAGATTAATCCAGACAGGCGACGCCTCCACTGGTCACTCTTCAGCCGAAGATGCAGCGGCTTCTCTAGACCTCGTAAGATGGTATATCCTCGACCGACAGTCAACAAACAATTCGAAATCTTCCATACCCTCCACGTCGGGGACATGATCCTCACTTTTCGTATGATACCCGCCTTGTTCAAACAAATATCCACGATGACACCCAACCACCAAACCCCGCCCCCACTTCCGGGAATGCATTACTACCTTTGTTCGCACTGTATCAATATTTTTGGAACTGGTGTTTGTATTACATACATAGATATATCTGAGTGTTCTATGATACACATTATAGGCGAAGATGTTAGGTTATTTGCCTTGAACTGTTCATCAGAATAATGTGACCGAGACTACTTGTGAAGATTCCAGGACCTCGAGAATGATACCGTCATAACCGTATACTTGGAACTATTGTCAGCACCGCGGAAAGAAGGGTAAATGCGGTACGTACAACGAGTTGTTGGGTTGGGTAGCTGGAGACCGTCTTCGTCGTTTGTTCGGTCCAGACGCATTGAAGGCGGAGGCTCCTTAGGACTGAGGAAGTGGCTAATGGTTTCGAAACGATCATAAAACGGTTTTCCGGGAGGGGTATCTAGATAGCGTTGTGAGGCCGGGGGAAAGGATGGGGCTGGAAGTGGCAAGGCTAACCATCCTCGTCGTCTTCGGGTTCGCCTTCGATTTTCCAGTTGCATCGCTTGTAGCGTTGGAAGAGAGGGGATCCCGGCTGGGGGTTTGTTAGGATGGGGATGTTTGTGGAATGAGGTGACGTACGATGTTGGTGTGGACGATTATCTTTTTGACAGTGTGCGTGCTACCGGAGATGAAGAAGTCGAGGCCGTGTTGGAAATAGTTGTAAAAGTCTGTGGGTTTGGAGGTCAGTCTTGGTTAGGTGGTGAGAGGGCGTGTGTATAACGCACAGTCAGAGTCTCCAATCTCGTCTTCGCCCTTGTCTGTGGAATGGATGGCCATACGTTCGTCTTCTTTGTAGTGTACTCGTAAAGGTGGCCCGAGATCTAGAGTCAAGTCCTGTGCTGTTGTTTCATTCAATCGGACGTGGAGAGGTTTGGAAGGTGTTGGGTAGAAGTATAATCGAATCCCATCGTGTACCTAGTTAATTAACCAACTCAGCTTTTAATATCAAAAGTAGAGGAAGAGGTTTGTACTTACCTTGATAATCGCTTGTTTGATATCACCATGCATAACAGAACATTCCGCCACTTCGTCCAAAGCATCCTGCATCTTCCCGTCACTCCCCTTTTGCGAGATTATAATCTTCTTTACTTCCTGTAAGCGATCCTCAACCTGCTTCCCTTTCAACCCACCACCATCCTGCACGGCAGCAACACCAATCGGTCTCACATCCTCCTCGAAACCGAACCACAACCCGGGATAGCGTAAATCATCCGATCCAGTAGGGTACGTCGGACCAAAAGTCCTACTCACGCGTACCCTCCGGAGTACCTCTTCCGGGGACGAAAGTACGGTGTCTTTGTATTTCAAGATGAGAGGGGGGTTGGTATCTTGGAGTTTGTGGATGCAGATGGTGTGTAGGCGTTGGTGTGTGCCTGAGAAGAGGAGATCGATGTGTGGACGGAGTTGGAGGACGAGGGGTGTTGTTGCGGATGTGTCTGGGTCGTATTTGACGTCGATTTGGGGGAAGCGGTGTTGGAGACGGCGGAGGGTGTCGAGGATTGTCCAGAGGGATGAACCTGTGGATGTTGGGTTAGTTGGCTGGGTGGAGATGGGGGAGGTATGTGTGTGGTACCGATTTCGAATATACCGATGCCGGAGCCTGGGCGGATGTCGAACTCGAGGGTGGAGTACATTGTTGGGATGGAGGCCACAAGGGCCGAGGGAGAGCCTCGAAGGAGTGAAGCGAGTGCCTGCCTTGTTTGGAAGTGACGCGCTGAGTGACCTAATTTGTTTTCACGCGTCCAGTACTACCACTGACTTACGCGTTGTGCTATGGCAGATGCGAGGCAACGGACGATTATCAAGGTGAGCGCTTTGGTGCGTGTGTGAGGAATGTTAGACTCAATGATCGCTGCAGGTTTTTAGGAAGTACAGTAATGCACTTGGACCGGATGCCCTAGCCTTCATTGAGGAGATCCTAGAAGAACATGACATCTCTGAAGAGGACCTCGAGTCGAGTATAGAAACCCTTGCACGGGAGTACAACAAACAGGATGGCAAGTCTCTTCTGTGCCTCATTTGTGGTCAAGTCGACAACTGGATAGTAATCCACAGATGCGACGATGAAAGTCTCCGTAGACGTTCTACGAAGGGTGTATACGGCCTTGCAGGATCAGGACGACAGCGGCGAAATACACAAGGACGGTTTGAACCCGGAGAACCATCTGTTCTTTATCGACGCGTACGAGATGCCGAGGTGGCATTGGTCAAATGAACGAGGTGCCTTTGAACGGTGTGTCGACTTGACTTCGATCAAGGATAATGACTGATATTGCGTCAAGTGCAACAGGTCCGCTTTCGGTTTCTGCTTCGCCAGAGTCGAGGATATTGGCTATGCGGGATAGACTGGATATTATCAAGCAATGTATATTACGAAACGAACACTTTGCACCTTCGACGATACCGTCGCGAGATCGAAACAAACTTGTCACCTTGAAATCGACAAAACAACTGCTTGGAAGACCGGGTCAGCGGTTCTTGCTTCTGGGGATGCTTACGCATAATAAGGAAGGGAAGATGTGCTTGGAGGATGCGGATGGGAGTGTAGTGCTGGACTACTCAACCCTGGTGAGTGATGCGCTGCTTTATGACCGAGAATTAGAAGTCGAGGGAGATAGGACGAACCTGGCGAAGGATTGTACACAGAAGGGTGTTTTGCACTGGTCGAAGGGGAATATACAGAAGACGCTACTCTGAAAGTGATTGCAATAGGACAGCCCCCTTCGGAACCTCGCGCGACGGCTCGGTGAGTGTTCTGGTGAACACCTTGTGCTTTTCTAAGCGAGATCAGGTCAATATACGGGCACATTGACTTCCTAGGGAAGGGCTCAACTTCAATATTGGAGGATGTAGGTCCAAAATGTTAAGTTTATAAACTAAGCTCACTTTATTGCGTAGGCCCATCTCGCGATCCGCGTCCGTGAAGAACTACAAGAGATGCATTTCTTCTTTTTGTCAGACGTATGGCTAGATGTCCCAGCCACTCTGACAAACTTGCAGAGAATGTTCGACAACTGCATTGAGAATGATTTTATACCCAAGGTCATCGTACTCTGCGGCAACTTTTCCAGTAAATCGATATCCCGAGGCAGCGGGAGAGATATCCAAAGATACCAAGGTTGGTTATGCTCTCCTCACAAGAACCTACTTACCTACATCTGTTTAGATGGCTTTGATGCACTAGCGGATCTTGTCGCTCAATACCCTCTAATAACGCGCACCACGCATTTCGTGATCGTTCCCGGCCCTCAGGACTTATCTCTCAATTCAATACTCCCTCGGAGACCAATTATGTCGAGTTTCACCACCAAGCTGAAGAGCAAGATCCCAAAGGTTCACTTTGCAACGAACCCCTGTCGCATCAAATTCTTTGACCAGGAGATTGTGGTATTCAGAGAGGATGTCATGTCCAAGATGTTGCGCAATATGGTTGGCGCGAAGCTCGAAGTTTCAAGTACAGACCTGAAACGCTATGTAAGTGCTAGATTTGATGTCGCTGTCGTTTGCTCACTTCGTTGCTGTTATAGCTTGTTCAGACGATACTGGACCAGATGCATCTGAGTCCTTTGTCTTTGAATATACAACCGGTTCTCGCAGATTATGACCATTCTCTAAGACTTTATCCACTACCTACAACAGTACGTGAATGCATCAAAGATACTGCTAGTACTGTAGGAATTGACATTAAATACCTAATAGCTTGTCTTGGCAGACAAGTATGATAGGTACAAGTTGACCTACATGGGTTGTCATGTCTTCAACCCCGGTACTTTTGCAAGTAACACACCTGCCTTTTGGATGTATAAACCGGCAGAGCTGAATTCTGAAGAGTGGTAAGCTGGCCCAGATATAAACGTCATCATTCGATCACTGACGCCCGACAAGCATTCTTGACGTACCAGTTAATGAATAATCATTTTTCCCCATTTTCCCGGTGAGCCCAGGCAACGGTGTCTTTGGTACTTTTTTTCGCGCAAGGATCCAGAGTAATATATTGAATACCCGAAGGGTTTGACTGCATTACAAAATACATACGTGTTAACGTTCAACTGCTTACTGAACAGAATTTAACTTGACCCTGGGTATGGTCGGAAGTGTGGAAAACATTCCCAAAGAGGAAGGTGATCGAGTGTCGACAGACTAACCGAATGGTGTTCGGGACGTGTACAGTAAGCACGCCTCTGGTGTGCGCCCTGCTTAGTTTATTCAGGCATTCTTGTTCCACAACCACTCTGACTCAACCAGGTCCTCGTTTACTTCTTACAAGTCAAGCTTACTCCTCAAACATACATGCACCCAGTTATCTGAGGAACCATCACCCAATCACCCCAAGAAGTCGTACGTTTGCCGCGTTCCTTTTCGCTAGTCACAGCCTCGACTCGTTGATGTATTTCTTGCTTTCACAGAAATTTGAGGTCATTCAATGACTCAATGGAATATTAGCAACATTCTCCACGCGCTCTTTCGTATTCTCTTCATTGGGAATCCACAGACAACATGGTCTAGAGTCTTCGTATGGCTAGTTCGAATCGTCACTATTTCATTGCTCTTGCGGACGTACATTGCGCCATGGCTCCTCACGTTGACTTCAAAACACATACGCGCCAGGAGCATTAGCTTAAGATCTATCAAAGGATTATACTTCAAAAGAGGGAGGTGGGTATGTCGTGCAGAGAGGATTGGATACGTCTTTGGAAGGGTGGAAGGCAGGAAACGGTTGACCTTTCGGATAGACGGGTTGAAGGTGGAAATGGAGAAGGAAGCGGGAGAGGGATCGAAGCCCAAGAAAGGACCAAGGCATAGACGGAATTTGACTCTGGCCGACTTGCATCCCTCACCCTTGGCTTGGCACCTTTGGCGCATCATTACCAAGGTTGCATTAAAGCTGGAGCCATGGCTCAGGCCTCTCATCCGGAATGCAGTCGTCGCGTGCCTTCGCGTTGGTATTCAATGGTTACCTGCAGTTACACAAGCGCTCTCCTTCGAGTTGCGTTCGACCGTTGTTACGTTGGCACAGATTCCAGGGACTCAGATCGTGGCGGATGAGATTAAGCTGCATGCAGAGGTGGATTTGACGCAGGTGGAGAGTTTGTTGGATTGTACCGCCGTGGAGACTTTGCCGACGCCTCAGTCGGCTTCGTGGACTTTCTATGGGATGGCGACATGGAAGAAGAAGATGTCGGATGGGTGGAGGAGGGCTTTGGATAGGGCTTGGGGGCGGACACATGGGATTGCGACAATTAGTTTCAAGCTCAATGACGTCGCTGGTACGACACCTAAGAAAGGACAGTCCGGTGGGTTGACAACGATGAGACTACCAAGTTGTATGTCTGATCACGTATCCGCAGGACATGAAAGCAGTCGGACTTTCCTTCGTTTTCCTGGAGCGGTTGCGCTCGACGGGAAGCTGAACTTCCATCCGCAAACTGCCACTATCGATACGGACAGCGTCGTATTGCGGTTGAAGGTTGACGAGATCTCCGTGGGGGTCGACCTTCTGAATGACATACTTCGAGTGATTGTTCCACCGCAGGCAACGGCGGCTTTGGATCCCAAGACGAGCGGCTCCCCCGAGATGGTGTTGCCGATGATGCCCTCCTCGTCAAAGTCTTCGGATGAAACCGAAAGGGTTCTTCCATCGCCTTCGCCCACCGCGAAACGTTCTAGGTCGTCGACCATTTTCTCGACTAGCTTTCTTCCTATTTCGCCCGCCGCCCTCCAGGGAAAATTGTTGTCTCCCGGGGCGAGTGCTTCTCCATTTTTGAAGGCATTTTCTGTGAGTCGTTATAGGACCGTTACTTCCAATGCATACTGATTCATTTTAGTCATCGATTTCCTCCAGAGGGAGAATTTTTGCTCAACCTAGTCGGAAACTCAGAGACTACGACTACAAGGTATGCTACGGCTAGAAGTCGAACCCTTAAATGGCTAATTTCGATCCTAGTCTATGCTCTCGACAATCAACAATGTTACCGTCCGAGTCTCTTCTGTATCTTTATCGTTTTCTTCTTCGACTTCCAAGTCTATTTACTACAAGGCCGCTATCAAAGATTTCCATGTTGACTTCCATCCGAGCAGTGCGGCGGTAGATCCCCTTCACGCTCAGTGGCTTGGTCGCTCACCCAAACGGGAGAATTTCGATCCGGAAACGTACGGCTTACAGCTCCGCATCACGATCATCGTGTTCGAACGCCATAAACGAGGCAACGTATTCCCACTTGTCACTCTGGGATCCCTTGACTTCCAAGCAATAACATTCCAATGGCCATCGCCTTGGTTGACGCCGGGCATGTTTATGAGGAGTGATCCTAATGCTCCCTTCCTTGCGACCTCTCTGAAAGTTGGGGGTGTTGACCTCACAGATCGTCTGGACGATTTGCGGGATCTCTTGGAACGGAGGGTGGCTAAACCCAAGGATACAGCGCCAAAGAAGAGTTTGTTTGCGAGATTGGACGGCTTGCAGTTACCCCGCTGTTCGATGCAAATGCATTGTGGGGTTATATGCGCACGCATGATTTGCGAAGATAGTGATCAGCAGACCTCGAGCACTTTGGAGATGAGGTCGAATGGTTTCAGCTTTGGGTTAGGTGCCAGTTACGACTCGCATTCAGTCGCACCCCCCGAATCGTTGCCGCTGAATTATGCTCACTTGACAGGATTGTTTTCGTTCGACCTGGACCCTGTCCTCATTCACGTGCGTTCGGGATGGGCCTCAGTCGGCTTTGCTTCGGATAACGAGTTCCTGAACGACCCGGCTGTACTTTCCATCGGTGCCGTAGAGATCAAGGGGAATATTGGCGTGGATGCTGAAGAAGAGCTCGGCGTGTACAGGGTCAAGGGGTCCTCTGTAACGTGTGATGCGCATACCATCATTGACACGTTCTGCGTTGAGTTGTGGCATGCAGACTCGGTTTCTGCAACAATACAGTTGCTAGCAATGCTACCCTCGCGCCCGGAAACCTCAGACAGCAGCCAAGTGACACCTGCGAAAACGCTTTCCCTGCCTTTCGACATAACGGCTTCGTTGTCATTGGCCCGATTCATTGTTGTCATCACTGCCCCAGACATCAATCCCAATGAGACAGATCTTTCACGAGGAGTTGGGTTAAGAGCCTTAGTTTCCCTGGAGCTTTGTACGTTGAAATCGGGGCGAGTTACCAAGCTGGGAGATGCGAAACACCTCGAGACACGTATGCTACTGGGAGTGTCGAAGGAGAGGCTTGCGGATACGGGTGTAGCATCCAAAGAACATGTCCAACCCAATGTCTCTGCAATTGCTCGGCTATGCGTAAGCAATCTGCTTGTACGGAGTGCTGTTGCAACACAGTATGAGTCAGATGATCCTTTCCTCGCGGGGAGAGACGACCTCACGCCGACGGACCAGGAGTTCGTTCGCATCGAGAACATCAGGGCGGATGCATCACTCACGAATTCAGGCAATGAAGCATCTGCCCATCACACTTGTCACGTCATCGTCGATATCCCTCTGATACAAGGCAACTTCCAGCTGAGCAACGTTTATAGCGCCTTGCTTGCTCTTCAGACGATGCAAACAATCGCCAAAGTTCGACGCACTGTTCAACATGGGACCCATAACGAGGGACCGTCCCTGATCAAGTTGTCAATGGAGTGTCGAATTAGGACGTTCAACCTCTTATGGAGTCTACCGAAACAGAGTGTCGTCTCCCTCCTCGAAGACGCATGCTTCACCTTGCTTTCGGGACAACCCGTCCAGACACGGTTCCAATCATTAGCATTTTGGGTTCCTCCACTGGTACCTGCGAGTAGATGGGAACATGATCTGGATCAGAGATGGGATGAACTACTCGCACTTTATCAATGGGATATTTCATTCCCTGTCGTGGACCATTTGGAATCCGTTGCGGCCAAGGGCGAGAGCCTGCGTCTGCGCATTCCTCACGGCTATGTGCTGGCGGACTTAATCCTTGATCTCACCGTTGTAGCCAAGGCGATGAAACACCTTGCTGATATTGCCAAGTCGGGCACATTCTCGGACATGCCTGCTCCTGAAGCTGAAGGACCGAAATTGTGTCCAAATATGACCTTCGATGTCCGCAGTTTCTGTATTGAAGCTATCGACGATCCATTCGAAGTGAGGTTGGGCGCAATTTGGAAGATTGGGTTACAGGCGGTGAAGCAGCGCCTCGAGAGAGAGGAAGCCTTCAGCGCTAAGGTTACTGCGATCCTGGCTGCTGGGGACAATTCAAATACAGAAGTTGTAGTTGAAGGGGATCACGATTATCGGTTCACCGCGAAGCATACTGTATCGGTAGATGACGCTCGCCGACGGCTCGATGAAGTGCACTTCTTGGATTGGAAATTCAGGTTGCAGAATCTGAAGACTGCGTGGTCGAGACAGGAAACGTCGATTCTTCACAAGCTTTATGGTCCCCATGCTACGAGCAGGAATGCGCCATTCCCCAAGTCCAAAGTCGCTATGGACGCAGAGGCTCCACCACTCTTCAGGGTCTTCATTACCTCGCTCAGTTTATCCCTTTCGTTGCCCACCTTTTCTTTGGACAAGATGGCTGATTTCCTCCATGAACAGGGGCAAGGGTTGCCTAGAAATACAGAATTCTCTCTCCTCATCCCGGTTCATGTTAACTTCACACTGAGTTTGTTCAGGATCACTATTCGTGACTTCCCTATTCCTTTGCTGCATGTTCGGGGTGATCCAAACACTGAATCTCCTGCTTGGACTTTCGACTCGGACATTGTCATCGCGGAGGAAATGGGCTCTGAATTTTCGGTGGACTGGGTGGAGTGCCCCATATTGGTGGCGAACCAAGGCTTGCACGGCGCAAATCCCCTATCCCTCCACGTACCGAAAACGATCATGCCCGTCAAGTCCTATGCGTGTCCCAATATCCTTATTTCTACGACGTGTCCGACGATAATCTCCTGGGGTGTCAGCTATGGTCCGATCATGCAGGATGTCGTGAGGATCATTGAGACCCTAACACCCAATCCTCGAGACTCCTCCCCTCCAATTGGTTTCTGGGACAAGGTGAGTCCCTACATGCACTTATTTATGACGGAATGCGAACATTGATTATTTGTAGTTGCGACTTATTGCTCACTGGAAGATTAAGATCTCGTTTATAGGCGAAGTGCGGTGCTATCTGAAAGGTGCATTGGGTTTTTCAGCTCTTATGCACTCAGATTAAACTGACATTTATCAGGTTCTCGGGATCCTCTGCATGTAACTGATAAGGGGGCCGGTTTTGTTCTCGTCTGGAAGGGATCACCCCAATTGTTGATCGGATATCCCAACGACCAGCGAGAACTCATCCAGGTCACAAGCGACACGATGCTGATTGCCATCCCAAGGTACTCTACACTCGGACGAATGCCAGAACCTTACTGACCTAAATTTTCAAAGACTTGGTGAACCAGCGTCGGATGGTGTCCTTAATCTAACTCATTCTTCGACAAACCCTTATCGGAAGATATGCGCAGAGCTCCACTCTGGTGTCCGGTACGGTATCAGCTTCGTTCTGGAGCGGACATGCGACGTCGAATGCCTTGATTGTTCCGGAGACATATTCCAGAGGAACTGCAGAATTTTCGAATTTATTCCTCACTATCAAGTCCGGTTAGAAACTAAATCCAATCGGCCTACACTGAAGGTATAATATTCCACTAAATCAGTTAGATGGTTACTAAAGTCAGAATTTGTCTGCAGGGAGTTGATGATTCGTACAGGCGGTTCCGCTCGGATTTTATCCATTTCTCTTTCTCACTTGCGGCCTCTACGCAGTCGTGCAATGACGTTACCAATGCCTTGCATCTCACTCCTAAAGCCTTCGCCCATTTCTGGGCATGGTGTTCTCTTTTTGATAGCATCCCGACTTTACGTATCAGAGTGGGCACCTACTACCCTCCTCGGCCGATCACTCCCAAATTTGGGAGGCACATAGCGACAATCAAGTACCGTATAATTCTGAGCAAGCTATTCGTAATGCATGGCTACATGGATGACTCCCAAGAAAGTGAGAGCTGCGTCTTCGATTGTACAAGTCAGCACAAATCTAATAGCCTTTTAGCCTGGATTGATGGTATAACACCCTGGATAGGTGTCAAGGGGATGATTGACGAGCTTCGGGTTGATATGCACCAACGAGATCAAGAAACAAAGGTTCGTGGTATTGACCCCGACACAACGAAAACAGCCCATCGCAAGCCATTCTATGCCGCCGAAGTTGTACTCAAAGGGGTTGATATGCGAACTGTGCTTGCGATATTCAAGGAACCGCTAAAAGCAGAGGTTTCCACGGCAGGGCCGCCGCAGACAAGCACATACCTCAAGTACAATGACCTCCCACAGACACCCCTCACTTCATCCTGGTACAACATATATGACTTCGTAGAACTCGACTGGATGTCCCCCTCCGAACCTATTCTTCATTATTTACCCTTCGCGATGTGCCCGCGGTTTGCGTACTTCAAGCGAAATGCTGCTCGAACGGACAACAAGCAGGACAGTAAGTTTGGCATCGAGCAGACGCACTACTGTTTGCTTGGTCAGGAACCTTGTAGGTACATCAAATCTAAAATGGACAAGAATAACACCAATGTCCGCAGCCGCGCCACAAATTCAGGTTGCACTGGCAGCCTCACGGATAGAGGAATTGAAACAATGTTCTATGGAAGATCCCTCTTATGTTCGTAGGCTGCAATTCCTGGTTACTGGAGAGGATCCTAATCTTTTCCCTTGTTTCTGTAGGAGACTTCGCAGTCTCGCAAGAAGATGATGACATTACTCCAGGATTATATCAACTTCCTCACAGACGCCGAAGCTGACGCAACATGTGACAAGTCGCATATGGAGAACTACCACCTGCCCTCGGAAGTTGTACTTCCAGAAGAGTGGGCCGGGTTTGATCACGTCTATCAATTGCATTGTCCGAATCTCTCTTTGGACAAGGCTATAAGAGATGTGAGTTTCTAGTGGTTCTTGAGCTTATGAACGCTAACGCTGGGACAATTCATAGATCATGATTCAGTATTACCATTGCTCAAGGGAAAGGAAGGGCTTTGAGTATCACCTAGCTACACGGTATGTATATCCTTTGACATTGTGGACTCGTCTTGACCATTCCACAGTGCGGTTAAGTTCATCCGAGATCAAGCCAAAGCAGCCGGAGTTACGGCTAGCCCAGAAGTCAAAGACCAACACCGTAACTCGATGAATACTGCGCAGCTAGCCGCTTCTGCGATCCGCAGGATGCTGAGAGGTGAAGCGGGAAAGACATCAATTGAAGTCAACCCACAGAGGGACGTGGGCTTGCAGATTGATCCGCTAGACGGATGGTCCGATGGGGTCACATTGCGTAAAGCGCATTGTTGTTTCCTCTTGAAACCACAGGTGGTCCTGAGGGATGAAGAGTCTGGTGATGTATGCATCGTCGCGGCCGTCCAAGCGAAGCTCCAGTCCTTTGCAATTATGGATAACACCAACATTGATGACCCTATTAGCGGAAAGATCATGTCGCGGTATGCCCCTCCCCGAATCTGAACTACAATTCAATGGCTGATTGCATTTAGGAGTTATACATCGTTATCAGGTTTCCAAACATTTTCTCCCGCTCACATTATATCACCCAATCACCTGCGCGTCCCCCTCGAAGTATTGATAGACCTCCGCTGTGAAAGTGCCGAATTCGAACGTTTGGTTCCTCAAACAGACGCGATCTTCCACTACGATAAATTCAATCGTCTGCGTCTCCGGAATGACGTTACGTCGGGACCCATGGCACGCTCTTCTCTAGACACCGTTCCTTCGATATCCCACACTCACTTACAAGATCAAACCGTATGATATCCTTCACCAGTGTTGCATCTACCTACTTATCTCCTCTTCAGGACCTCATCCGGATCCATATACCCCATTTCACCGTGTCAGCAAGCGACAAACATTTCCAAACCATATCAAATGTTGTCACGAAACTGCTTCTCTTTTCGGATGCAACTCATAAAGCTCGCCTTGACAAATTGGAAACACTCTTTTTCACCTATGATTTCACGGACCTCTGCCAAGCTGCAGATGTCATCGTTAATCTGCAAGGTCGGATCAGAGCGGCCCTTGAAACAGAACAGATGGTTGAGAATGACCCTCGTCATTTACTTGGAGAAGAAGACACCAAACTCGGACGGCTCCGCCTGAGGGCACACATCATCACGCTGACAGAGGAGCTCAACTACCTCTTCGATGCTATCAAACTGGTTCAGGACCGCACTGATGAACGAATGGACCAGAAGTCTGCATTGCTCGTCCATGCTTCGTCCTCTGAAATGTCATGGAGGATGCTGGGTGAAGACAAGGGCTTGCTAGCAAAACTTGTGGTACAACAGAGCAATTTTTACTGGCTGAGCCGACAAGATAGCGCCATGGTCAATGACTTATCCATTGGGAACCTGCAAGCATTTGACGGATCCACAGAAGCTATCTGGACGGAGATTCTGTCGAAACATGACGAACCAGCTAACCATCCACTTCATAGAGTAAGCTTTCTCCTACCCTATTTACGTCCAAACAAGCTCATATGCTCTAGCGTAACTTGTTCTTACTGGCCCATTGGATCATCCTTCCACCGGTCGGTGGGATTACAATTTATGAAACTTTCGAAGTATCCCTACATCCACTCAAGCTCCAGATTGACGCGAAGGTGGGACGTCGAATCATGGAATACCTTTGGCCCGATAGACGCAACCGACCGCAAAGCATCGAGGACGAATCTGCATCCTCCCATGAGTCGAACCATTCGACGGACATGCCGGGTCTTCGAAGTCCCTTACGTACATCCCTTGATTCCCCTCGTGCACTGCATTATCTTCATCCAGACTCCGCCGCTCGCAATACTGGACTGGTGCCCCCAGGTCTACGGAAGCTTGGGCCATCCCGTTCATTCACCGATCTCCGCAGCACACGCGATGAACACGATCGCTCTCATCTATTATACCCCGAGAGCGGGCCCAGTTGGAAGTCCGAAATGCCTGACGCGTCAGGATCCATTCCTTCTAAGGGAAAGGCGAATTCTGGAATGGAAGAGCAGAGAGGTGATGCAGCGGTCATGAAGACACGCTCGTCTCAGAAAACCTTCATCTTTGTCAAGATCGCCAGGTCCGTAATCAAATACCCCGGTTCACCCCTTGTTGACCCTCGTTCGCTTCACCAGCATGAACCTAGTTTTGAGTGTTTTCAAGGAAGGTTCGTTCGAATGCAGTGACGTCCGCATCAAAACGAGAGACCTTGTTTATCGTAACCAAACCTCGAGCGTAAGTCCTCTATGTCCTTTGTTTGGGTGGAAAATTCTAAGCTAAAAACGTCTAGTTCGAGGAATTGGTAAACCAATTCATACCCTCCAACATGAATTGGAAAGGATGGATGAAAATGGTTTTCCACCAGCCATTAATCCCGGTCTTGCCAGTGGCTAAAGAGATTCTATCCAAAACCAAGTTGATTGGTACCTCCAGGGGTGCTCATGATGCAGAGCCTGAGAGCTCCCGTCCAGTAAAAGGAGCGGAAAGAAAGCGCACTTTGACTATCAGTCTAGGCAAGAGCCGGAGCCGATCTCTACACTCCGGTCGGATGAAAAAACCTACGCAACGGCGACTTGATGTCCCCGCCTATGCTACTCAACCTTTGACCGCAGAACCAGAAAACCTTGTACCAGACGAAATGGGAATCATACAGACACGACATAGACAAGGCCATGGGGACTTCCATCACCATCAGCACGACGAATATCACGCAGGTTCAAAAACATGATTTACACAGGTCTCTCCTACATTCAGTTGGCGCCTTCCTGATCCTTATTTCTTGTAATTTATTCTGCATTATTGCCAATTCATACCACGATTCCCTATTTATATCTGCACTGTATCATAGGACGCGTTTCTCACGGCTACCATAGCCACTCATCGACGTAATCGAATAGTCAATACATCATGCATCCACATACCTTGATCCAGTTGAAGGAGCTACTGCTGCTAACCCAGATCGCAGATCAACACGCTCAAACGACGAGTACTCCACACACGCAACTCTTGTTTTTCACACTACCACCATGCCATCCGTACGAGTCCGGCGCGGTTCCTCTTACTTCAGTCTCAATGAAGACCCCGGATCCCCTCAGCCTTCCCCCCTCTCATTAGTGAACCAATTCAGTCCTACAACGCCAACACGGACGGTCGCTCCACCTCCAAGAACGCGGCCCCCTCTGCAAACGATCAAAAGCGGAGAAGTCACAACACCTTGGCCTCGCTCAAACACGGGGCTCAGTAGAGTCCAGTCCCGTGTACTGAGGAACTCTGCTAGGAATCATAGGGCTCTGACATACCATGGTTGGAATAACGACCGGGTTGCGGATATGAGTGCCCCCAGTGCCCACTACCGTCGGCTGGACCAACCTCGGGTCAGTGCCGTTTCGTTGCAGGACTATGGGCGGGCTGGCAACTCCGCCAATGCTGCGCAAGAGCAGGATTGGGATAGGCATCATCACGATGACATTGTGGAGTACCTGGATGCTATTGGTGCAAAGTTCCGTGAATTCTATGCCTCACGCCTTCGCTAAGTGATGACTAGACCCTCAAGTCGGCGCAGTGTCGATACTGACGAATGCTGCCAATTCCATTGTAATGTGCATCGTGGTTGTTCGGCAAACATAAAGCTCTTTACAAAACTTACCATGTGGTAGACCACCATCCCCCCTGTATTCCCGAAAGCCGACTATCTCGCTACCTGCCCGGCCGTCGGAGGATGGAGAGCGAGCCTCGATGTTTGAAGACGATCTGGACCGGCATGTAGATGATGTTATAAGACGTCCGTCGCCAATACGGCGGGCGTTACGCGGTGTGTGGGCATTTCTGAAGACTCGTACGTGAAAAAGCCTCCAAGGCTGCTTGTATTCTTGCTCATTATTTGCATATCAGCAATGGGTGTGGGTCCTGCTTCCCCTATTAAAACGAGCTTGTGACGCTGAAGTGACCTTAACAAGATAATTACTGGTATCTATGGTTTTCTCGTCGGTGAGTCCTGTTGCATTACGCTTATTACCCCAAACTTCATGACAAGGCAGTGTTTTGGGGTGCGGCAATTGTGATATTCTTGGCGCGAATCATCAACCTCCATGACGACAACTTGCAAGGATTTTGGATTGAAGTTTCGTCCCAGATTGAAAATGGTGCACTCCAGCGTTCATTCCAGTGTGGCCTACACTGATTTGCTTGTACTAGGTTTATTTACAGCAACCAGTATAGGTCTCATACCGTTTCGCGTAGTTGACACATACAGTGCACCCCTGCCATTCAAATTGCCCAAACAACTACTTATCCATGATTCTAGGAATTTATAAGATATGGCATTACAAGCGCAAAACGATCAGACTCCGGAAACAAGCTGGTTTACCGCAATTGTTTGACCCGGACGACCTGCCAGACCCTCTATATGATGATAGCTATGTCCGCGTTCTCTCCGACGAGGAACAACAGGATTTACATAGACGTGCGTGTCATTCCGAGAAGTTGGATACCATCTAACCCATTCTTCAGAGCAACTCAAATTCCAGTACCACCAAACGTGGTATCGAGCACATGGAAGTGAAACCCACCGAGTGAGTGTGTGTCGGTCTCTCAGAAAAGCTAGAGCGTTACTGATTAAAATACACAGGCATTCCCGATCAAGTACGTGCACACAGTGCCTAGTCAGAATATTTACGGAGATGGCTGTCCAGTATCGCACTCGCTATATGTCTTCTAAACGATGGAAACTCGTTTTTCCAGGTCAGCGACATGATAAATCCTTCAAACTTGATTCTAAACAGACAATAGATTGTTTTATGTGGTACCATGTGGGGACTAAATCGGTATGTGCCATAAGACTTCCTGTGACATGGTATCTGAGGTTTTTGTAGGTTCCGACGACCTCCGTGGACCACGGGGATACTAATTCCGGCGACATTTTTATGCGGTATAGCTGCTGGCATCCTGATCTGGCGCGGAAGCGAACGAACCAAACGCGTTGAGGAAGTACGACAGAAATTACGTGAAGCCCTCGCTGAAATATCCCCTTCACCAAGCATCCCTCCGCCTTTTTCACCTCAGACTCATTCGGGTTCTGGTAATGTTAAGCCGGTTGACACCATTGATATGGGAGTTGCGAAATCATCGTCCGAAAAGCTGACGGCTTACGACGACGAACCCATGTCTCATGGTGCAAAATGATCGGACATACCTTTTGAACCCCCAGTTTCTCGCCAGGTATATTACAGATAATTAATTTGGCATCGGGCCGTAAGGCTATTGAGGACTATGATTGTATGCGCTTCAAATACGCGTTCCATCCTTCTTCCCTATATCTTTCCGCACGGATCCGAATTGCCTCGACGTTTTTTAAATCCGTTCCATAAATACCTCTTCCAACGAT
Source organism: Podaxis carcinomalis (assembly GCA_018524395.1). Classification (NCBI taxonomy): domain Eukaryota; kingdom Fungi; phylum Basidiomycota; class Agaricomycetes; order Agaricales; family Agaricaceae; genus Podaxis; species Podaxis carcinomalis. The sequence continues at coordinate 22,188 of JAEUWJ010000199.1, forward strand.
GATGATATCACACCCACTCTGCCGAACAACCTCGTCCGGTGTTCTGTACTGCTGCCCCATCCCGTCCCCCTTCGCTTCCAATCCCACTCCTGGCGTCAGAACCAAGAAATCATCGTCCGTGTTGGCATCACCAGGGGCCAACCCGATACCGTCCATTCGACGCTGTGCGATGAAGCCGATGACGAATTCGCTGTTGGCCCTCGCCATACACACCGCTTCTTCAGTGTAGCTTCCAGTAGTCAGAGCACCCTTAGAGCTCATTTCTGCCAGCAGGAGGAGTCCACGGCCCAGGGGGAGACCTACAGAAGCAAGGCCAGCGATGACAGACGGCCCAGGAACGGGATGGGCATTGGTTATATGTGACCAACTTGCGATTCTGTGTATACCACTGGAGTACTGTAGAGCGACAGTGTTCCCTGTATATACTATTAGTTGATCATAGACGAGTGCACTTCGCAGAATCCTAACCAATGTCGGCGAACTTCCTGTCTTCGAATATCACGAAGTCGTGTTTCTTGCTTAATTCTTCCAGTTTCTTGATCAAATTGTGATCAAAGTCCTCGAGTATGTCAATGTGTGTCTTTGGCGCATCAGCTTGGGTGGGAAGACAAGTGAAGAAGATTAAATGCCTTGATTAAACAAACAAGAGGACCAACGGCGTCGATGATAGCCAGAAAGTCCTCACTCTTTGTGACATCGACGCTCACGGCAAGATTGGACTTCTTCCGTTCAATAGTCTCTAAAAGCAACTTGGCTGCGGGGTTTTTGTGCCTCACGGCACGTTGTGCGTAAGTAAGTGTTCGGGTGGACATGGTGCCTTTCAAGATAAGATTTGCTTGGCGGTGTATCTAATCAAACATTGATCGACGTTTTTTGTACTTGCCATTTCCTTTCAGGGCACTTTCACTTGTCACGCATACATGTCTTCTGTCGTCCTCCATGAACGCGAACAGGACGAGGAGGATCTAGAACGGTACAGCAAGCGACAGAAACTAGACGAGGACACGAAACCGGACGCCAAGTCCCTAGAGCAAGAACACAACCATATCCTGCCGCCCAGTCATGTACTATTAGGCATCCCTTTGCCAGAGGCTACATCTTCTGGTGCTATCAACTTCTTGGAGACAAACGTTGGAATATCCGAGTATGTTGGGAGACAGTCTGCAAAAATTCAGGGCATAATCAAGCAGAGGTGTGTTCTTATATTCTTTTATTTGGCTCCTAACCTGAAGCATTTATAGGTTTACTGACTTTCTCGTCTATGAAGTTGATCTAGATAGTAATGTTATACACCTCAAGTCTATTGATAAACCTCAGTCGCCAAAGAAAGGAGAAGAGGATGCTGGTGGTGATGTTGGTGTAGCAGCGCCCCCCGCCCAGACGGCGGATGCCCCTTTGGAAGGTATCGCTGAAACAAGTATGTTTGCCCTAGTTCAGGGTGCGAGGACTGACACTTGCGACACAGGCCAAACACCTGGAGCAGCTCCTAGTGTGCCTATCGCCACGGAGGAGGTGCAAAAGGCGTCCGAAGCCGAACCATGGCCAGGACACTTCAATACCACACTGGCACCATTCCTTTCCGAAAGTGCGATCGCACAGCTAAAACAGATGTGGCTCGAAGGTCCTGAACCTCCCCGTGTCAGTGACAGTGGTTGGGCGGGACGAACTGCCAAAACTCAAACAGAAGGCGACGCGAGCGAAGGTGTTTCTGCACAAGAAAGGGAAAACCAAGAAGAGAGCTCAAAAAGTTCCCGAGGGGGGCGAGGAGGAAGAGGTAGGAGAGGCGGGAAGGCTGATGGGAGGAAGGGCAGAGGTGGGGGCCGAGAGGATAATAGAAAGGTCATAACTGAGGTAGATGAAGAGCATTTTCACTTCGTTCTCGGTGTGCTGAGAGAATTTTCATATAGCCGATAGACTCTAAAGATCTGCGCACATCATTCCACAAGACTATCCGCCAACTATTCAACGGTCGCCTTGATTCTGAAACGGACATGTCAAATCCTTCTGCGGAGGACGGTTCTCGCATCGTTGTTCGGTGGGGACGCCGGGGTGGGCGTGGGGGAACGTCCAGAGGAACTGCCGAGCGAGCACCTCGGGGAACATACCCCCCTTACATCCACTTCACTCTACAAAAGACCAATCGGGATACACAGGATGCACTTGGCCATTTATCTCGTCTATTGCGCGTGAGCGTGAAGGATCTATCTGTTGCTGGAACGAAGGACAAACGTGGTGTTACCGTGCAAAGGGTTTCGTTCAAGCGTGGCAGTAAAAGCGTGGAAGATGTTTGGAAACAGGTGAACGGGTTAGGGCGGAGGTCGTATGAGGCGATCATGAAAGAACGCGGGGAGCGGGGTATTCGAATCGCGGATTTGAATTATCGAAAGGCGAGCTTGGAGTTAGGAATGTTGAAGGGGAATGCATTTGTAATCACCCTACGGTAGGTTTTTCTCTTCCTCGTGAGCTTTTGGTTTGATCTTATGCTCGTTTCAACGTAGAAATGTGAAGGTGGAATCCATGGAGATCCTCGAGGAGGCCATGCAAACGATCAAACACAAGGGTTTCATCAATTATTATGGTAGGTTCACTCTACTCTGCTGCGTGCAAAGTTTAGGAGTTCCCTAGGTATGCAGCGATTTGGAACGGCGTCCGTTCCTACGCATTCAATAGGTCTAGCACTCTTGCAATCTCAATGGCAGAAAGCCGTGGACATGATCTTATCCAAGAGACATGGCGAGCATCCCGATGTTGTAGCTGCACGCGCAGCCTGGTTAGATCATGGGGATCTTGATCGAGCCTTGGAGCTGATGCCCCGGCGTGTTGTAGCTGAACGTTGCATTTTGGAGAGCTATAAAAAGCAGAAGGGAGAGACGCGGAATGCTATGGGTGCCCTATCTACGGTGGGTAACTTAACCCCTACATTTCAATTCCTTGCTAAAATTTCCTTGCAGATACCCAAAAATCTTCGCCTCATGTATATCCATGCATATCAATCCTATGTATGGAACGCGATCGTTTCTGAGCGCGTTCGCACGTATGGCGCCGATAAGCCCATTGTCGGAGACCTCATCCTTGAATCTGGTCCGGAGAACGCTGGTGAAACCGATGTAGTTGAGGGCGGAGAACAAGAAGAGGAAGGTTAGTCGCTTGCGCTATTATGCATCAACACGACCTAATCATTGCTTCTCAAAAGTGAGCTCTTACAAGAAATCGAGGAAGCCATTCGTCCCGTCTCGTGTGAAGACCTTGACAGAGGAAGATCTTGACAAATATACGATCTTCGATGTCATCATGCCGCTGCCAGGAACAGACGTAGCCTATCCTGGAGGCCAACTCGGAGATCGTTACCGTGAATTCCTTCGTATGGATGGCTTGGACCCTGACAACTTTGTTAGGAAACAGAGGTACGTGCTTCCTGTGGTATTTATCCAGAAGCTAATGCCACGCGACAGGGATTACACGTTGAATGGATCATATCGCAAAATCCTTCATTTACCAAGGGAATTGACCTGGACTGTGATGCGCTATACTGACCCGGACGTGTCTCTCGCGCAATCCGACGAAGACAAGTTGCTTGGGTTTGATCCGCCTGTGATTGATCAAGATGGGAAATTTATGGCGCTTCAAATTCAACTGACACTCGGGACTGCTTCATACGCGACGATGGCATTACGGGAGATCACGAAGACTGACACAAGTTCGCATTACCAGATGAACCTCACCATTGCGTCCGAAGATCAGCAATACCGAGGAACCGAACAAAACGTGGTAGCAGAAACAGAGGATCAGGAAATGCTGGAAGATGAAAATTAGGCTATATACGCCCCACTTCGAGTATCCTATGCGCCAGCGTTCTTCATAGTGCTGCACAGAGTAACTAAGTTTCCAGAAGCAAAATGTTACATATGTAATTCATCGTTGGAGGCGACAATCAAAAATCGACTTGGAATAGTTGACAGTAACGTGATGACACCGAGCACAGGTGATTTGTGACCGAGACTGGAAACGGCCATCTGACTGCGTCTCGCGTCTCGGCACTAATGGCTCCTTGACTTATAACGCAGTAACACTCCTCCGTCCTTCACGTTGGCAAACCCGCTTCCACCTTTGGAACGATGGCAAAGGTAGAGACCATCGTCTTCCTCTCGCTCGTTCTCGATCTCTTCGCATTCACTATCCCGTTGCCCTTGTTTCCCCGTCTCATCGAGTGGTACACCATAGTGAGTATGACCTGGCGTTTACTACCTCATAACCCGAAGCTGATTTCTTACTTATAGCGGGAGAGCTCAGATCCCAATGGCTTTCTTTCCTTGACCCTACGTTCAGTCTCGTACGTTAGGGGCCTGTTCTACAACCCAGGTTCGCAGTCACAAAGATGGGATATTGTACTTCTGGGTGGATTCATGGGCTCCGTCTTTTCGTGCGTCACATCATCTCTGGCTCACATGTATTGAATACCAAGATGTATGCGCAGGACTCTTCAGTTCATCGTCTCCCCGATGATTGGTTCCCTCTCTGATAATTATGGACGTAAACGTATTCTGTTGCTAACCATGATTGGGAATATACTCTCTGCACTGGTGTAAGTCATTCTGCAGGTCAATATACAAGTGTCTCCTTAACGTGCTTTAACTAGATGGATAAAATCTACGACTTTCGCTTCATATATGCTATCCCGCGTTATTGGAGGACTCAGTGAAGGGAATGTCCAACTTGCTATGTAAGTGATCACAGAAACAAATCTACATTCCAGGACTTCGATTCAGCCCACTGTCAGCGCCATACTCTCGGATGTTACCTCCCAAGCTACCAGATCAAAGGCCCTTGCCCATGTCGGCATTGCCTTCGCTATATGCTTCTGTATCGGCCCTCCCATCGGCGCTTACTTCGCTACCAGGCCTCTCCCATCTGCTGTGCAGAAATGGGGTATTGACCTCAATATATATGCCATTCCTGCAGCTCTCACACTCGTCCTGCTCGTGGCAGAGACACTCTTCCTTATCGTTGCCCTCCCCGAAACGCGTCACGCAGGCGGAAAGCACCAGAAAGAGTCAATACCCTCCCGATCCGACAAAAGGGTCCATGAACATTCCGACGAGCCCGCAAAGACCAACGGCAGTTCGACGAAACGCGACATCAAAACCCGCATCAAACTTCTCAAATCTCTGCGGAGGTTGCACTTCCTCTTCCTGACCATCTTCTCCGGCATCGAGTTCACGCTCACTTTCCTGACTTTCGACCGTAAGAGCATCCCTTTTTCCCATGTTTTTTCTTTCTTTTCCTTTATCTAACGTCATATCCAATGTCGCAGTTCTGGATTGGAATAATACACAAAACGGAAGACTCATCGGATCAATTGGCATCATCAGTGCCCTTCTACAAGGTGGCTATGTCCGACGCGCAATGTCAAAAGTCGGCGAGGGCGTCATGGCGAAACGTGGTGTTTCAAGCTGTGCTATAGCATTCACGCTTTTGGCCTTGTTGCCATATTACGTGAACAAGAACATGTCTGTTGCAATGAAGTTATTGCAAGGCGCTGCTGTTTGCATGGCATTCACCAGCGCTACCGTCGTTAACTCACTCACGGCGTTTGCCTCATTGCAATGCGATGAACCAGGGGTGGACGAAGTTTCCGGAAAGCCTATTATGGAACACCCGGAGCTGGCCAAAGGCAAGGCCTTAGGTCATTTCCGTTCAGCTGGGCAATTGGGACGAGCCATTGGTCCTATCCTGGGTACGTTCTGTTTCATTGTAGGCCTATCCGTTTGAGACTAATATATTCCATTCACCCAGCCTGTGCGTCCTACTGGACTATAGGACCAGCCTATACATATGCAACTTCTGCTTTGTTGATGTTCGCACTATCTGCCGGAATGAGACGGGTAGCTTCGACGAAATCTATATAGACTAGACAGTACGAACAGTCTCGTCTCGCGAGGATACTAAATATATAGAGGCGAAGTGGGATATCTAATACTATACTTTATGTATCCACTAGTGCTTGTCCGCCCGATAAGGGAAAATGAAACGCTCTTGCGTGCATCGTCCAAAATAACATGGGGTATCCTAATACATCGATTATAAGCAACCTCAGATAAACACATTCGGATCCGGGTCCTAAGGATTAGCTGGGAGAGTGATGTTTCAAGGACTGGCGCGGGGATGGCTGCGGTGTGGAGAGTCGGTGAGATCGATTAGTCCCGAATCAGACTCTCGATCCTGATGGCGGTGTTCATCTGTGGGAGAGCTAAGGCCTTGCTCCAGGTCCTGGATCAGCCGTTGCTTTTCTGGGGGCAGCAAGGTCGGTGCCGTGGGAGGACGTGGAGTTGGTCTTGATACCAAGGGGGCATTCAAACGTGGAGATTCCAGTTCAATGTCCTGGGATGTCGTGAAGATAGCAGGAAGGAAGAAGAGGATGCCGTTTCGAGGTCGATTCCGACGAGGTCGCACAGGGGTGCGGGGAGCATCCTCGCGAGGAGACGCGAGATTAGCGACTCGGCTACGAATCCGCTGATAAACTTCAACGATAGGACTGGTCGTACGTCCAGCATACCCATCAACCAGCGTTGAAGCGTCCGAAGAAGTAGGTGATGAAGGTCTGACGTTCAAGGGGAGATGAAGGACAGGGACATCAGTGTCAATTGGAGAGTTGACTTCACTACTGCTCGGGGAGGACGGCTGTGTACTTGGTGTGGATGATCCACCCAAAACGAAGTGCCAGCGCCCAGAACGGTTGGATAAGCGCGGTAATAGAACATCGTATCTTCTCAGACTGTAGCGCCTTTGGCCTTTGGGTGCCTTGAGGAGACCGAGTATGAGGATGACGAGCCCCAACCACATGAGGCCTTTTCCCCACGTGCCAAGGAACCCAATAAAAGCCGCATCATCTGCGTGCCAACTGCTGCCGTAAAAGTGGGAGAAAAAGGAGTGCGGGGCTTCGCCCTCCTTTGCATTCTTCCCATAGAGTGACTTGGGGAGGATACGTACATCGTCTATGCCGGTCGTGGGGTGAGCGGACATGTAGATGCCGTATTGGGCGGAAAGGAACATAGGTCCGGTTGTGAACATGACAGTGGGGTAGTTGAGGACCCAGGAATGGTCGAAGGTGACAAGATTGTGGATGGTTTGCTCCATGAAAGCGTGCCCCCTCGCAGAGAAGATGAGGTCATTTGACACACCCACAGGAATCGTTTTGGGGAGAATGACGGGGTAAACCAGGAGTGGATCCATCGGGCGGAGGCAGCCTATATCCAAATCGATGTAAATACCCCCATAATGGTGGAGGACGAAATAACGAATGGCGTCGGCGCGTTGGATGTTGTACTTGTAGCCATCAAAGGTTTCAAGAAACCATGGGTAATGTTCTGCGACGAATTCTCGAGAGCTCGCGTCAGTCCAGAGTTTGTATTCGCTGAAGGGAACTGGTCTCAGAAGAATATGTAGTTCTGGGTAGCTGTTAACGTACTAGTCGGGCATCATCTCGCGACAGCCTTGAGAGAGATTCTGCCAACGAGATGGAAGGGTTTCTGTCTTCCATGTCTGGTGAATAATCTTTGGGATATGTTGGACTCTGTGGTGCTCCGCAGGATCCCAACGGGTTTTGTTGTCGAGAACGGGGACCTCGAGCTCGGTGAGGTATGAATTGGGGTCGATGGCGAGATACCAGGTGATCGAGGAGAGGACGACGACGGTGCCGACGAGGAAGAGGGCTAGGACGGAGAGGAAGATGTAAAACGCTCGCCGACGGTTCATGGGAGATGGGAAAAGAGAGGGAGGATGGGCAATCAGCCAAGGAATGCCCCAACGACTGTCAACGACAAACCCAATTTTACATTTCTAATAAGGATCACTCTTCCGGTCCTCGGCCGGCCGGCACTCTCCGCCAAGTCGATGGATACTCCATTTTCGCCACATTGCCTCTTACAGCCCAAGGAATGTGTTGAGCCATTTCCTGTTTCTCGCCGTGCCTCGATCCACCCTGTATCCTTCTGCCTTAGACTTCAGTCTCTCCACGACGACTTAGTACATCTCGAAATCTTGTCTTGATAAAAACCCTTGTGATGGCGGACCACGCGACCGTCCAAATATGGCGACCGTATTCCCCAGGTGCTTCGGTCGAATCTGCGCAATTCAACTCCCTGATCGTTAGGCGAAGCTGTGAGAGGCTATGAGATGCGATCTACAGGGGAGTCACTGCGCATGGTTACATTGACTCCAATGTCCTCCCCATCCCTGCACAAAACCCGGCCGCCCCAAGGTCGGTATAGTTATGCAAGAGTATAAGTGGACTCCAGTGTACTCTAGGAGAGAGGTGCCTGAGAATAGTATTTGTTTTTATGGAGTAACATGCCGGATAAGAGCCTTACAATCTGACATTCTCCCAGCCATTTCGAGACATAGCAGATCAGGTCTCCTGATTCCAGAGACACGACGAACCGCAGTTCGCGCAGTGCCGTTATCACTGATCGACTTATGCGGCGCATATCGTCCTGCCCTCAGCATTCCAGACCAGTACTTCCGGCATCCTCGTATACTTACTACACATCGTAGCAAGTGATAGTCTGAGAGTCTCCCTATTGGAAAAAAAATTGCTGATACTCCCTCCGGCGTTGGATCACCACGCGCCCAGGCAGCATCATCACCGAGAATTCCCCACAGCGCGTCAACCACATACGGTGTTCAACGATTCGAAGTAAATATAACGTAATCTAAGTGGTATATATACAATATCAATCTACCCGAGGGACATGTAGGGTTTATATTAAGAACAATTAAAATTAACTATGTTAGAATGAAAACCCCTCCATCCAAGACGGAAAAGCTAAGAGCAAAGAAGAGCAGGACTTACGAATACTCAGCCTTGACATACTGATCCAACAGGTCAACATGCTGTAGCATTGCATCATCCTTCCAGGTCTCTCCAACCTGCCGCAGACTTGCTGCTGCCGCTCTCCACGCACTCCCAGACCACTCTGCACCCGAGAGAGCTCCTTTCCCAGAGTACGGACCCCTCAAAAACCGCTCCAATGGCGGATCTGGCTTCGCAAACACGATCTTCTTTTTATGCTGCAGATACTCCAAACAGTCTCCAACTTCCCACTCATCCACGGGTTTGTCATTTTGCTGCCATCGCGGCGCATATTTTGACACCGAACAACCATCCTTCTTCATATTACCCAGGTTCTCGAGATCATCAGCGCCCACTCGTTTCACGAGCGCTCGAAAGAGCGGTATGAACCTATCGATGACTTGATAGTGCACCAGTGTGGCGAGAGGGATTTGAACTTGGATATCTTCGTCGACCATCATGCCATCATCCTGCTTCTGATCATTACTTCGCACGACGCGATGGTAGTTCAGGATTATCTTGTGCAAGCATTCTTGGTACTCTGGCAGAATCCCTTGTATGCATTTGACCAAATCCAGGCTAGTGTACTCGTGTGGTCGAGGTGGACTGATAAATCGAAGCCCTTGGGAAAAATGAAACCCAGTCATGACGTCAGAGACAGAGAAATGGAGCACTTCATGACTTACCTTCTTGATCACAGCGAAGGCATAAGTTCTTGTCGCCCGTGTACAGTATCGTAGGCGCCTTCGAATGAAAATATTTGCAGCAATCGACGATCATATCATCGTTGGATGACACCTACGCGTGCACACGCCACGCATCACGTACCGTAAATGAAATGCTGTCCAAACGGCAGAAGAACAGGATACTCACCTCACCCTTCTCCCTAACCTTCCAGTTTCCCGTCGATCGGCACGTCTCACGCTGAGCCTGACCTTTTACAATAGGCTGAGCTAGATCCTTCCGCGTCACTTCTCTCATCATCCAATCTGTCGCATTCCTTGCTAGACGCCCGAGGCTCGGTTGATTTTTCTGGCTTTGCATCATTGTCAGCACGGGCATTCGATGGGGGAAGCTGGAGACTCGGAGAAAGACATACAAATCGAGTTCATTGAGGACAATGCCAGGGCATACGATAGTTATCGGAGCATTTGTGAACAGAATGTCCTCCACGAAGTTCTTGAGTATCTTAAGGTGGTGCAACAGGATGTTGGTGTCTAGAACGATGTAGATAGTGTTGTTCGCAGCAGGCTGAAGGTGGATTCGCGTTTATGAGATGGTAGCCCAAAAAACATGTTACGGGACATACTTGCATTTCTATATCCTGGTTGGCGACATCGTCAAGGAGCTGTAACTGTGCTAAGTGCTCAAGGTGAGCAGACTGGATCGGACGGGTATTAAGAAATGATCCTACCAGTTGTGCTCGCTGGCCAACCATTGCGATGTGCCATATGGAGGTTGCTCCAGTGTTAATGAGTGGGGGACGGGTCGTTGCCAACATGCCGCAGTATGTTGCCATGTCTGATTACCAAACTGGGGAAATTTCTAGAACTTCGCCTTCTTCAAAGGAAAAATAACCCAAAAGTACAGATATATTGTGTTCTACTCTCTAAATGCACTGAGGGAATACACGATGCTCATTATCATGCTAATAAGAATAAGAGTTGCGATGCATATATCCAAATGTCGAATGCAGTATGATGTCCAGCGAAATGCGAGTGAGCGGCAGATGGGTGGATGAACAAGGGAACGAAAACTGAAAATCGTCATGATTGAGCCAGAGCCAACTTCTTGAGTGGAGGTGTTTGATCCACTTCTGTTAAGTCCAAGGGTCCATCATGCTCGACCTTACGCTTGACGCCTGCAAGTTTGGAAGGCGATGATGATGGAGACCTTGAAGGTGACCTTGCCGCTCTCACAAATGGGGGCGTAGAACGTGATGAAATAGCCTCAGGTGTAGTACCTCGACTTCCTGTGCCTAGATCACCTTTGAGTCGATGTACTAGATTACTTGTCGAAGCTGCAGCTTCTGCACGACATGTTGCATGATATATCTACGCGGAGTCAGTATTTGCTCTAATCATGATGGAAATAAATCACTTACTCTGTCGTCCTTTTTGAGCGCATTTCGCCAAACCCATTCTTCTTCATCCTCGAGGAACTCAACTTGCAATGCTTCTTTACATATTGGGCATGACATGGGCTTAGCTTCATCACCGGGCGGCACGGTGACGTATTGTTGTTTGAGATCAGCTTTATTCTCCACCTTCTCAACAGTAACAGCAACCTTCGCATGAGGGGTTTTGACTTTGGCGGGCCGAGGCTTGCCTTGGCTGTCACAAGGTTCATAGACCCAATCCTAACATAACGGTCAAACGATCTGCAGTAGTCTCGACGAAAATAACGTACCTCAACACCGATGAACCAACTCCTATCATGGCCTCGACCGGGGTTCTGACTCAACTTGCGGTTTTGTCTGAAGTGTAAATCCAAATGATCTTCTAGCCTCTTTTTGCCTAACGTTGTATCAGGGTATCGAATTCCACATTGCTGACATTGAAGTGAAAGATAATCATATAGGAAGTTAGGAACTGAAACAGCTGGATCATCACTGTACTCAGGGGTCAGACGTGTTGTAGGGATAGACGACAAAAACTTACATCGAATTCTCAACAAGGGACGCTTCCATCTTTTCAGCCAAAATCCGCTTACGATAATCTACCTGTGCCTCTTTGATAGCGTTCAAGTCTTCAGTGGTGGGAACGACAGGCTTGACCACTTCTTCAGGCTCTTGCTCGGTCGACTCTGCCTTCGCAGCAGCCGAGTCCGTGGGAAGGGCGGAGACCAGACCCGACTTCATAAGGGAGGACAAGATGCTGGTGATATTGAGTTGAGCCTGATCAACTGATGCTGATGTCTCAGTAGCCGGTGCAACAGGTAATGAAGGTGCGAGAGCCTCGGCTTTCACTTGGGGGAGGGCAGGGTAGGCAGAAGTGGCTGTCGGATAGGGAGCTGTCGGAGGAGGGTACGTGCTTGGCGGTACCGGGGGTGAAGTGAATTGAGCGGGTATCCATTGAGGGTGTGAGGGGGCAGCAGGGGTTTGAGATGTTGGGCGAACGAAACTGCGGAGTTGAGTTAAGATTTGGCTCAATTCTTCTTGAGAGACTCCGGCTTCCACGAGATTTCTTAACTACGAGAGGATTAGTCTGAAAATCAGACACAGACACACATCGGACATACTTGTAAGAGAACTTGAATATGGTGTTTAGAAGTAGCATCGTTGGGATTAGCCTGGATTGTGCGTTCTTTGGCCTGGAGGGCGAAGTTCAATTCACTCATCACTTGGGGCTTTGTGATTTGGCCAGGGCCCTGAAACAAATGAGAAGATTGGACAATATGGTATCGATAGAGCCTCACAGCTTGGTCGCCCCAGATGCCACGCTCGATGGCCATTTGCGGCCCGAGCCCGAATAGCTCTTTGCCAGTCGGAGAACCGGTGCGCCAAGTCAGAAGCATTTCGTCCATTTTGCTGCGAGTATTCTCATCAACCGTTCTGTATGTGTCGAGAAAGAGAGGAATGACGAAGGAGGCAAAAACGCGTGCGTAAGGTTCATAGACATTCTTCGAGATGGCGTCGAGAAGATAGAAGGCGGGAAGTTTCATCCAAGGCGGGACCTGAAAAGATTACCAAAAAGGGAAGATGAGTCAGCATATCCATGGAACGTTCGCGAGCAGAAAGGTAGTGAACAAGGGCGAGCGATACGTTTCATGTCTTAGGCTCAGGTGTTACGATCTACATTATGTACATTACATTGTAATGTAGACAGAACGGAAACCAGTGTTTCCCATGAATCCCCTCGTATCGCGTGCTACAAGAGCAGAGATAAAGCGGTGATACGATCGATAGAAGGCTCACCTTACGAATGTGGCTGTCGAGACACTGAGCAACGACATCGGCATATCGCGAGTACTCTTGAGCATAGAACGACAGGCTTTGGATGATTGGGCGCGAGTTGAATTGAAGTTGGTCGAGTCGGTTGCTATAATCCCTGCGAAAAGTTGCTGGATCAATGAAGACAGGGTGCGGAGGTGCATGGGATACAGGCTGGAGATGAGGAGGCTGCTGGGGATATTGGTACTGATATCCGGTCTGTGCGGCCGGAGCAGCATAGCTGGGACCACCGTAGGACGGTTGGCCATAATAAGTCTGCGAATACAGCGACATGTTCAAACACGAAAGAGGAACGACTCGATTGCTGGCAGAGAAGAGAGGCAACCTCAAGATCGAGTCCGACAATTCCAAGTCAACTATCCAGACGTTGACGAGTGTAGTGGCGAGGGTGTTTTATTCAAAAGTCTCACACAATCTGCCACAGAAAACGACGACGACGATGAAAATGCTTCGAGATGGTGGTGGAGGTCAAGTGTACTCGTGGCACCTCGGAGCATTTGCACTCGTTTTTAAACTCCGATCCAAACATCATTGTTTGTCACCCGACTCCTGAGTCAGTTGAGTGCTCTATTCAATAGAGTTCACAAGGCTGTTCCTAGGCATTCCATTCAATGATTTTGAGAGATGAATTTGCTGCATATAGTCGGTGAGAGGCATGAAATGGAACCACTGGCTGACGCTTGGAATTGAGATTGAAGGGATTGTTATTCGACAACCACACTTAGCAGAATCCATGTTTTCCATATCTGGACTAGCTGTATTACGTCAGCAAATCTCAAGCCTCCGAGTCCCAAATCCCTGCGCCTCCACCCACCGCCCAAAACTCACCGCTCAAGGTACGTAGTGCTCATTACTGCCTATCCTAATCGCGTCCAGAGCGTTATATGGCACTTTCCCGTTCGTTTGATACCAGTTTCACCAAAATCGGTGGAGAGCAAGTGTTGGATGCGAGAGGGAGACTCTGGATGAACTTTATGCTCACATCATTTTGACCTGGCAGATGCGCGACGTCCTCAAGACCGAAGAACTCGATATCCCGGAAGGTATTGATATTACCATCAAGTCCCGCGTCATTACGGTCACTGGGCCCCGGGGCACGTTGACGAAGAACGTGCGGCATGTTGACATGGACATTCGGTTACTGAAGGGCAAAACCACCAAGGTCAGCCTTGCAGTTTGGCAGGGTGGCCGCAAGCATGTCGCATGCTTGCGTACGATTCGTAGTTTGATCAACAACATGATCATCGGTGTGACCAAGGCAAGGGGTAATTTTGTGGATTCAACAGGATCGATGTTCTAATTTGTAACTCTGCACAGGGTTTCCAATACAAAATGCGTGCAGTCTATGCTCATTTCCCTATCAACTGCATTATCCAGGACGGTGGAAAGGCTGTCGAGATCCGTAATTTCTTGGGCGAGAAGGTGCGAAATTCGGCTAAACCGAAGGTAACTACAGGTCTAATAATAATACGATTAGACTGTGCGACACATCAACATGTTGGACGGTGTGATCATTTCAGAATCAAAAACGCAGAAGGATGAGTTGATCCTTGAGGGCAATGACATCGAAAATGTCTCGCAGTCAGGTAAGCGAGGCGCTTGAGGGCATGCAGTTCATGCTAACCCATTTTCAGCCGCATCTATCCAGGGGATCTGCCGCGTTCGCAACAAGGATATTCGTAAATTCCTCGACGGTATCTACGTGTCGGACAGGGGCACAATTATCCAGGATGTTTAAGGGCTTTTGCTACGTCATATGGTGTCCCATCTTCCATGTTTTCGTCCTATGATAATAAAAACCATGCATCATGACATAGCGATTCTTTCCTCCGCACCGAGGACATCAGACCTGATCAATTACTATGGATTAGCTCGATAGGCAGTGAACAGCTGGCGGATAATCGAGGTACGTTATTAGGGGATGAACGGAATTTTCGTCCCAACTCGTCGACGATAGTGAATGTAATCCTGGCCGAAAAATTTGACGAGGGCGCGTTCCTCAGCTTCAGAAGATCAGTCCAAATTCACCGATGTTGTTCATGGACACACCTCTTGTACGGTAATAGAAGAATCTCCAAAGAAGCAAGGAATACAAGATGAAAGAGAGCGGGTTTTGCAGAACCAGCTGCGTCCCAAGAGCCCAATAGAAGAATCCAGCGTACGAAGGATGACGGAACCAGCTTGCCACATGTTAGTACTTAATAATTCAGAGTGCAAGATAAACATACGCATAAATGCCATCCGTAACTAGTTGATGACTGTTACGCTTCTCAAACGCAACTGCATGAGAGAAGTTGGTTGATGCGTGGATCATGGCGAGCGAACGCAAGGTTTGTCCACATAATACTAAGATTATTCCTGGTGACGACGTCAGCTCGACAGGAGAAGCCCCGAGAAATCGAGTTACCTAGCCGAGAGACAAAAGGAAATGCTTTGAATTGAGGCTTGATGTAAAGGGTGATCAAATATTCAGCGAGTGCTGTCCCATGAGCAATATGGTACATATTTCCATTGTTCAGGAGGAAAGCTATGCAATGCGTAAGTGTGAGCGCACAGCTGGACAAGGATTTATAATCATGACACACAGTCAATGTTACACTTTTCTAGGTTCCATCCTGCAGTGACAGCAAATTCTGCCCAGTGAAAGAACGACCAGGCGGCAAGGAAGAAGGCGAGCTGATATGTTGACCACCAGTATCGTTCAAAGCCACCGAAAACGAATGTCAAGAATGAGACACAGAAAAGACCACCGAGGGCAAAGGCGATAGTTGCGACGGCAAGAGGAGTGTTCGGCAGGCTGCCACGGAGGTCTGCAGCATATGATTTCAAATGGAGGGGATGCTGTGGGGCGACACGACGGCGCAAGCGTTCTTCTATTGAATCCAAGTCGTCGGATGCCATGGAGGAAGGGTAGAAGGAAGAGAGACTGAAGAGGCCAAAGACACATGTTGTTTATTCCTGTTGATGGGAGACGCGACTGGAAGAGATTGCCCAGCGCTTGTGTATCGACAAGCACGCGTTAAGTCACGAGCCGTCTCCCTCTGGTCTATGCTTTTGCTTCAGCGGCATTGCCGTTCTTCTCGACTCTGTCGACTTCTATCAACGCGATGCTATTCAACAAAAACCCCTCAGGACCCCTCAAAATTTCGCAACATGGCGCTGGTCGCTCATATTGGTGAGGTCTCCACTCACCTCGGAACGATGCTCGCCGCTTACACCCCGCTCCTTTAGATTCCGGAAAAACAACTTTGACAGAATCCATCTTATACAAGTCATCATATCTTGTAGAATCTGGCACGGTCGATACTGGTAGTACGACCACAGATTTTCTTCCCGTAGAAAGGGAGCGAGGGATCACGGTCCAATCCGCAAGCATACCTGTACGCTGGAGGGACTGGACCTTCAACCTCATAGACACCCCGGGGCATGCTGACTTCGGGATGGAAGTGGAAAGCGCTAGTCGGGTCGTCGATGGCGCTGTTGTTCTTATTGACTCTGTGGAGGGCGTCGAAGCCCAAACAAAAGGTGTTTGGACCCAGCTAAATCGGTGAGTGTTCACCAAACGTCCTCTTACCGCACATTTCAGAAGAACTTATGGTCACCCTGACAGATATGGCGTTGCCACAAAGTTGATTTTCTTGAACAAGATGGACCGTCCTGGCGCCTCTTTCAAGTCTGCCCTCTCCTCCATTCTCCTGAACCGACTTCATCCCCAACCTCTGGCTCTTGTGCTACCAATCGCATCTTTCAGCCCCTCTGCTTATCAGCAAGCGGAACCTGGCATACAAGGTCTCGTCGACTTGGTAAAATGGGAATTGTGGCGATGGAATGAGGAGGGCAAACCTTCTGTCGAAACCTTACCACAGACCCTTGCCGGTCTTGCTTCTGTGTTCGAACCCAATCACCCAGTTCCATCACACCTTGTCACTGCACGCACTCAGCTCTTGGACAACCTATCTATGCACTCAGAAGAACTTATGGATACGCTTCTCGGTTTGCCTTCCGCTCCGGACGCGTATCTCGGTGTCGAGAGTAGGCAGATCCTCCCCCACCTGCGGCAGGCATCTCTCCAGAATGCTATCCTACCAGTCCTATGCGGTTCGGCCGTTCGTCATATCGGCACGGAGCTGGTCCTCGATTACGCGGGTGAGCTTTTCGCGGGCCCATTCGATGTCTCTCACGACCCTCAGAGCTCAAACGCTCCCTTGCGGCTTCTTGCGTGGAAGGTTGGCTGGGATCCACGACGGGGTTGGATGACATTCGTTCGCGTGTATTCAGGTATGTAGCGTATGCTTGAAATTCCCGTAACACTAGGCTCAAATAACATCCACAGGCAAGCTCACACGCCAAAGCAAGCTTCTCAACACCAACCGAAACCAAAAGGAAGTCATCTCCAAACTTATGCTCCTCTATGCTTCGGAGTTCCAGGAAGTTGATGAGCTTCCTTTTGGCTCTGTAGGTGTGATCCTTGGGCTCAAGCACACTCGAACTGGCGATACCCTTGTTTCCACCGGCACACCCGCATCAGCTCGCTCCGTACTGCGTGACATTACCCCACCGTCTGCTGTCATTTCCTCCTCCGTCATCCCCCAATCCCATGCAGACCTCGAACCTGTTCAAAATGCTTTGGAATCATTGGCACGAACGGATCCTTCTGTGCGCGTAGACATTCAAGAGGGACAGGTTTTGGTCCACGGTCTTGGCGCCTTGCATCTCGAGATCGTCGAAGGCCGACTCAGAAACGAATGGAATGTCAACTTCGAATTTGGGAAACGCAGAGTGAGTTACCGCGAGAGCCTCGGCGGCGATACACCTAGCCAAGGCTGGGATACATGGGACGCCGACGTTGGTGGAGGAAAACATATTTCGGTCAAAGTGCCTTTAATCGTGCGGCCCTTAGAGAGTGGAGAGGAGGGTGATCCTGTCTGGGATGGTAACAAGGTCCTGGACGATAAAGGACGGCCCCTTCCAACACCAGAGTCTGTTCCCGTTGGACCGCTCTCTTACATTGCACAAGGCATCGCAAGCGCTCTCTCAAGTTCCCCCCACTCGTCACTGGCCATGACCCACATATGTATCCAAATTCCTACACAAGCCCTATCAACACAAGCAACACCCTCCATCCTAACCGGAGCTGCTGCGGGTGTGCTACGTCAATTCCTCCGCAGCGCTGGACCTGGACCTATTATGGAACCTTTCATCAACCTCAAGGTTACTGTCCCGGAAAGCCATCTTGGCAAAGTCATCCGAGATTTGACTGAACACGATGGGGAGATCCTGGAGTTAGGTGCTGGATCAACGGCCGGTGCCGATGAAGTCAGTGGCGGGTTTTCCGAGGAAGGTGTCTACATTCCCCCTCTTTGGTTGACACCCTCCGCCACGGACGGCTCAATAAAATCATCAACTTCGAGGGTCAAGCGTGCCGTACACGGGTCCGCCCCTCTGAGTCAGTTCTTGGACTATCCCCAACGCCTACGCGCTCTGTCTGAAGGACATGGGACATTTGAAATGTTCACAGCAGGATTCAAAAGAGTGTCAGAATCGAGGCAAATGGAAATCCTTCGCGAAATTGGCAGAGCGTAACACTTTATCTGGACAGGAAAAGATGAATCATAGCTGCCTTGCTTCATCTGCATCACCAAAAAGCACCGCTCCTTCCATTTCGTCTTCGTCTTCCGCGGCTCCCGGCCGATTGTCCCCGGCCAAGTTTAGTGCTTGGCTATATGCCATCATGCCTCCCTCCTCCGAATTGTCATCACTATCTTCCATCACCTCGATGTCATCCCAATGACTGGTCACAAAGTTAGGTTGCTGGGGTTCGACTTCTTGGTCAATGTCATTGTCATCTGTTAAGAATAGCGGCGTTTTGGCACGAGAAGCAGTAGTTGATACTGTTGACGTAGATTGCTTCTGTGTAGATTTCCGGTTGGAAATACCACCGAGTTCCGGAGGAGCACGAGTCGCAGAACGCACTGTTGGCCATGGCTCCACGACAACACAAAGACATTGACCGTAAATGCTGAAACCTTTGTATATCAATTGAAGCGTTGGTTTAGGTTTCTCCTCTTCCTCGTCCATAGGGAGGTCAAATGTATCATGTTGAGTGCTCAGCATCTCCTCATCCTGGTCAACGTCAACAACGGCAACCTCCTCAGCCTCGGTTCGCATCCCACTCTGTGCCAAAGCAGGTCCCTCCACTTGTGCCATCTCCAAATCATCCAGATCAATAGGCCTCTGCTTCTTCGTAGATCGTGAGGGTGGCGAGTCATTCGAAGTGGAGGCGGCATGAATCTTCCTCTTCTTATGGACATTGGCGCGAGGGGCGGATGGGAAATCATCATTAGTGGCGGATGACCCTTCATTGGCGGGTGAGGGCTGGGCACGCGTTTGCATCCGCTTCTGGGTCCTGGCAACATAATTCCTAGTCTATTTCCACGATTATGAATCAGAGGATGCATGTAGTACATAGTGATGACTTCCGGGAAGCATACCTTGATCACCACCGAATGAGGTTCGGTACGCCGTAGAAAATAGCAGAACTGGTAAGTATCTGGTGTTCATTATTCATCGAGACACGGTTATTAGTGAATGAATCCACATCACCTCCACGGTGTGTATCGACGCTAGCTTTCTTCACCGCAACCGGGGTGGTGGCAGCCTCAGCGATCAGTTTGGGTAAAATGCTAGAATTACCGAGATCGGACTTAGAGTCCAGGTAGGTATGTCAAGATTGGACCGACCGAGGACGTAAATCGGATAGAACATGTTGGAGCACCTCGTCAGACATCCATTCCAGATGACGTTCGTCCAGATAAACCTTTCCATTCCGCCACGTGAGGATATATCAAGGAATGCGGAGTGGGGATGCGCACAAATACGGGGAGGACCGCATGCTCCGATATTCGAAGATAATAGAGGTTTCGGGTTCTGAAGGTCATGTCGAGTTGAACCTGATGCGGTGGCGGATTAAGCTTAAGCAACGCAAAGCTCAGGGTCCCTGACCAGTTTATGTAAATAGATTTTATTTGCATCCGTTTCATTCTGGCATACGCCCGTCATATCATTAAAATATAAGATTACAGGATTTCTTTTGCTTGCAATAGGGTCAATTACTCAGGGCCCGATATGATTGCCTTTATAACACCCTTGCCATCCTCACTCTTTCCAGCACGAGTCGCCTTGAAAGCCGTGATGGCGTCGTTGAAAGCAAATCTTTTTAAAAACAGATGTTGGCCCTGCGTCACGTATCAGAGAGTAGACTTACCGGTGAGTGACAAGTGGCTTGAGATCAACCTTTCCGCTGGCAGCCAAGGAAATGGCCAAGGGATAGTCACCAGGCTATGAGCGCATTAGTATCATGCGTCCATTGGAAGTCAAACACGTACGCCATAGCGGAAAGAACCTTTATAGTTAAGCTCTTTAACAATCAGGAGCCCAAGATTGATGGTGACGTTTGGTGCACCCATACCGACCTGCAGACCAACACAGTCGGCAAGTTTGAAAACCGAGATCATGACGGAACGACTTACCTGCACGAAAGTACCACCGGTCTTGACAATATAAAGGGCGGTCTGAATGGAAGGTTCGGCACCACTAGCATCAATAACGAGGTCGACAGCACGGTCACCCCTATCTTGAATATTCAGTTGTTGTTTCATCTGCTCAGCATTGCGCTTGCTGTAATCGACCCTGCTTTCGCCTTCGAGGGGCTTAGGAGGGAGGTAAGTCTCGGTAGCGGCATAGCTTTTGGCGAACTCCAAGCGCTGAGGAACAATGTCGACGGCGATGACACGCGAGGCTCCAAGGGCCTTGGCCACAGCCATGCACAAGAGACCGACAGGACCACATCCGAAGACGGCGATTGACTGGCCAGTGCGGAAGCCACCGAGGTTGGAAACCGAGTGAACGCCGACAGACAATGGCTCCATCTACAAAACCCGTTAGAACAGTACCCTCGTGGTCGGCTGCTTCGCGCACCATAGCACCGTCCTCGAGGCTGAGGTTGTCTGGCAGACGATAGGCGAGGTCTGCGGGAAGGCGGTAGTAGCGGGCGAGGGTACCATCGTAAGGAGGAGTTGCAGCAAATTCAATATCGGCACAAAGCTGACCGCCGGACAGCAAGTCAGTGGTTGCTCAATAAACTCGCGAAACGAAAAGCAAACCTCGTAGCGGCCAGCCTTGCAGAGATCACATTTTTCTAATCACTGCGAGATTAGATTTGAAGGTTTTATTTTCCACAATTACTCCTTACTGCATGTGGCACCGGGTTCCATGGCTACACGATCACCAATCTTGACATGCTTTACATTAGAACCGACTAAAGAAAGTCGATCAATGGATCATTCGGTCCAACTGTGTCTTGTTGGTCACCTTTGTGGACAATTCCGGCTGATTCGTGACCAAGGACCTATCTGGTATCAGAAATTACAGGAGGTGAGACAATGATCATTTACCATGGGCTTCTTGACGATGAAATCACCGATACGACCCTCGACAAGGTAGTGGACCTTAAGCCGCGGTTAGGCCTGAGAATACGAACGCAATAGAGTAAACGCACGTCAGAACCGCAGATACCTGATCATAATAAAAAATCAGTCTCTGGGTTTTTCGAGGCAACAGGGTTGCAGATAACTCGCCTGTCTTCTTCACCTCGACGACAACGTCATCTGGGCCCGCTGGATTTGCCAGGCCATCAGCATCCGAAGGGTGATGCTCAGCGTAAAGGGACGTACGTTCGGGAATAGGACGCTGTTCATAAACGACGTCGTCTATGCCACGTAAGACAAAAGATGGGTTATCGGCCATGGCTTTGGTTGCAGTACCCAGATCTGGGAGAGGAGAGAAAGCAAGGATCTTGAATCTTCTCCTGACCCTTATGTAAGAAGTTAACTCAACGGACCGCCAGAACCGGGAGACATGAGACCAACGGCTGTTTTTCGGTGGTCATTGCAATTCTCGGGTGATCCATAGTTCTTAGGAGCAGGCACCGTCGAGAATTCAAGTTGTCGTAGAATAGTGTTGTGGAACTACTCTCGTCCATTCATATTCACTACTATAGGCGCTAAATTGGGCGCCACACATCAAGCTACCGCCCAGTGTCTCATCCGGACTGTCAGCCCAGCCCAGTCAATCATCATATCGACCTCTCCCAATGGCTCAGCCTCCATCCTCTAATTGTCTTCCGCGAAGACCCCATCACAGCCTACTTGGCCGCTGCCAACCCGTTATCCTCGGTTTGGTCGCCTTGTCATGCCACGGCGAAAAGTTACTAGAAGAATGCCTGACTTCACTGGGCTCACGGTCGGCGATGGGCGATATCTGCTGGACAACTTACTCGGCTCGGGTGCTTACGGCAAAGTCTACCGTGCCGTGGATTTGAAATCCCCCATCGACAGCCGTGCATTCTATGCTATCAAATGCATGCCTATCCTGAATCCTGAATCCACCAAGGCAAGAATTCAGAGGAGAGAACTTGTGCACCACTCTATGGTCCGCGACCACCCCAATATAGTGCACCTAGAGCGGTGCTTTCAAGACGAGGACTGTATTTATCTGGTCATGGAACTTGTTACGGGTAGAGATCTCTTCACGGCGATTAAAGACCAGCAAGTTTTCCAGAACAACGATGCACTGATCAAGAACGTTTATGTCCAGATCATCGACGCCCTACAGTATTGCCATGACAGGGGTATCTTCCATCGGGATATCAAACCTGAGAACATCTTGTACTCAGAGGACCGCCAACACATTAAACTAACGGACTTCGGATTGTCAACGAGGGACTTGGCCTCTATAGAGTATGGTTGTGGAAGTTCACATTATATGAGCCCAGGTGGGAGCCGCCTTCGTCAGTCGCTTCACAAACGCATAGTGATGCTTGATCAGAATGTATCAACGAAGAGCGTCTGCGAGTCATGTATTCCCCAAGGCAAACCGATATTTGGTCTATGGGTGTCCTCCTAATTAACATGATCTCCGGGCGTAATCCGTGGCGTGTTGCGATGAGCACCGATCATTATTTCCAAGCCTATCTAAAAGACAACGATTCCCTGGGGGAAGTGTTTCCCATCTCTGCCGAAGTAATCTCTATCATTAAGCGCATATTTGTTCTGAACCCCTTCCAACGTATAACCCTCGAGGACTTGAGGGAAGAGATCGTCCGGGTTCGCACATTCTCCCGAGGCCGCCAGCATACGAGGCAACCTGCAAGAGTCATCGACCTTGAACAGCTAACTGAACTCGTTAACTCGACCATGCCAATAGATTCCGAGCCCCACTCAAGTCAACCCGCGCGGTCGACTTCATCGGAAAGAGTCCTATATATCAGCCCAATCGTCGAGATGCCTGCTACACGAAATAGGGGGAGTGAGTCGAACCGTCGGCCCATTACTCCCGGAGTCTTCAACTTTGGATCCGGCGTCGAGCCAATCAATGGTTCGTCCCCTGGTACAGACTCTCCCCCCCCTGTAACACCTTCCGCACATGCGACCGCACCCCTTGCTGTTGCTGGTCTGAATAGTGGGCTCGATATCAATATGGAAGGACTACCCGTCCCACAAGACGCGCCTTCGGTCAAAGACCCACGTTCTCCGGAGCGTAAAACCAAGCCCATCGTAGTCAAGGACGGTTGCAATCTCATTCGCGCGGCGATCCTGCATATTAGGGGCCTTTTCACCTCAACTGGGAATAACACGTCGTGATCTACCCCCTCGATTCAATGTCCATCTTGCCTGGTTCCTCTATTCTTCATCTATGTATAAGCGGTTGTTCCATGCGCACATATGTTGCACTACATAGACTACATAGCATTTCTGTGTACATATCCATTGATATGACGTGATTTTGATCAATTATCCCACTTGGCACGTTTCCGTGACACGAGATGAAAGAAAGGGCAAAAGGAAAACGCGGTACCATGGGGTTGGAAGATCGATTTATCGATTATCGCGGGCGAAGGGCACGTGCCGATGGACTATAAGTCGCTATCACTCTGAATTTCAATCGCAACATCCATCGTACCATCCTCCACCTACTACCACCCAGTACCCGAAAAATGGTCCTTTCTAGTGTCCTTGGTTTTCCTCGCATCGGTGAGTTTCCTCTTTGTGTTATCTCCGCCCTAGGCATGCCTGACATTAACTTGGGTCCTGCGATCTCTGTAATCGCGATGATAACTAGGTGCCAACCGTGAGGTCAAAAAGGCCGTTGAGGCTTATTGGGCCGGCAAGATTTCTGTTGATGACCTCCACAAGGCTGCTGCCGACGTCAAGAAGGCTAGCTGGACCAGCGTCAAGGCCCAGGGCGTCGACTTCGTTCCTAGGTACGCGACTTCGATCATGGGATTAAACGCAGAAGCTTATTTTGTCCCGAAGCGGCGAGTTCTCTCTCTACGATCACGTCCTGGATCACTCCGCTGCCTTCAATGTTATCCCTAAGCGTTATGTTGGTCTTGGGTTGAATCCTCTCGATGTCTACTTTGCTATGGGCCGTGGACGTCAATCCGAGGGTGTTGATGTTCCTGCCTCTGAGATGAAGAAATGGTAAATTCCCGTGTTTGAGCCTTCGGAAAATAAATGAATTGTCATTCAGGTTCGACTCCAACTACCACTATGTCGTCCCCGAATTCTCCGAGGAAACCGAGTTCAAGCTCAACTATAACAAGGCCTTGAAAGAGTTCGAGGAAGCCAAGGAGGCTGGTATTGTCACTCGCCCTGTTATACTTGGCCCCATCTCTTTCCTCGTTCTCGGCAAGAACGCGAAGTCTGCTCAGTCTGGGTTCCGTCCCATCTCTCTCCTGCCCAAACTCATCCCTGTCTACAAACAGCTTCTTGCTGACTTGAAGGCTGCTGGTGTTGAATGGGTCCAGATTGATGAGCCCATCTTGGTCCTTGACGCTGCTGCTGCCCTCGAGAAGGAGTACACCGCTGCCTACGCCGAGCTCGTTCCCGTTTCTCCTAAGATCATGCTTACGACCTACTTTGCTCGCCTCGACTCCAACATCAACTTCATCGCCAAACTCCCTGTCGCCGGTCTTCACATCGACCTTGACCGTGCTCCTGGTCAACTCGGTGAGGTTGTTTCTGCCATCAAGAATACCTCCACCGTCCTCTCCTTGGGCCTTGTCTCCGGTCGCAACATCTGGAAGACCGATTTCGCTGCTGCTATCAAGCTCGCTCAGACCGCTATTGATGCTCTCGGCGCGGACCGCGTCATCGTTGCTACTTCCTCTTCCCTCCTCCATACCCCCGTTACCCTTGCTTCTGAGACCAAAATGACTGCTGAGCAGAAGGACTGGTTCTCCTTCGCCCTCGAGAAGGCTAAGGAGGTTGCAATCATCGCTGCTGTTCTCTCTGGCTCCCAGGACGCTAAGGTCACCGAAGCTCTCGAAGCCAACAGGGTTTCTATTGCCAAACGCCGTGAGTTCGAGAAGAATTCTGACGATACTGTTCGCAAGCGTGTTGCTGCCATTACCCCTGACCAGCTTGAGCGCAAGAGCCCCTTCCCTGTCCGCAAGGAGGTGCAGGCTAAGCATCTCAACCTCCCTAAGTTCCCGACCACTACCATCGGATCCTTCCCTGTTGGTATATTTTCTAGGTTCCGACAAATCCATAACTGACGCCTCATGAACCTATAGCAAACTAAGGAGATCCGTCAGGCCCGTGCTAAGCTCGGCAAGGGCGAGATCACCCAAGAGGAATACGAGGAATTCATTAAGAAGGAGATTGAAACTGTTGTCCGCTTCCAAGAGAAGATCGGCCTTGATCTCCTTGTGCATGGAGAACCCGAACGCAACGACATGGTTCAATACTTCGGTGAACTCCTCCATGGCTTCGTCTTCACCCAGAATGCATGGGTTCAGAGCTATGGTTCTCGGTGAGCTCTTCCCTCCACTTTTCAATCCCCTTGAGGCTCACCAGACCTAGTTATGTCCGCCCTCCCATCATCGTCTCTGATGTCAGCCGCCCTGGTCCTATGACCGTCAAGTGGAGTAGCTATGCGCAAAGCTTAACCCAGAAACCTATGAAGGGTATGCTTACTGGCCCCGTCACCATCCTCAACTGGTCGTTCCCTCGTGCCGATATCTCTCGTGAGCTCCAGTCCAAGCAGCTTGCCCTTGCCCTTCGTGACGAGGTCGTTGACCTTGAGAAGGCTGGTATCCATGCCATCCAGGTTGACGAGCCGGCTATCCGCGAGGGTGTAAGTTGTGGCGTCTCCTTATTCGTGAATACTCAGAAATTGACTCTGCTTTCATAGCTTCCTCTCCGTCGTGCCGACTGGGATGCCTACCTTAAATG
Organism: Podaxis carcinomalis; assembly: GCA_018524395.1. Lineage (NCBI taxonomy): Eukaryota > Fungi > Basidiomycota > Agaricomycetes > Agaricales > Agaricaceae > Podaxis > Podaxis carcinomalis. The sequence continues at coordinate 48,283 of JAEUWJ010000199.1, forward strand.
GGCCGTTGACTCCTTCAAACTCGCAACTGCCGGCGTGACTGATCAACTCCAGACCCACTCTCACTTCTGCTACTCCGATTTCGACGATATCTTCCCCTCTATCCAGCGTCTCGACGCTGATGTCATCTCCATCGAAGCATCCAAGAGCGACATGAAGTTACTCAACACTTTCAAGCACTATGGCTACTCTAACCAGATTGGCCCTGGTGTCTACGATATCCACTCGCCTCGTGTCCCTGGCGAACAGGAGATCAAAGATCGTCTCACGGCCATGCTTGAGATCCTTCCTGACTCCCTCCTCTTCGTCAACCCTGTGAGTATTTGGTCCTGGACTTTAACCAGCACCGTGATCTAACTTCCCTCTCTTCAGGACTGTGGCCTCAAGACCCGTGGCTGGAAGGAGACTGAAGCTTCCCTCAGGAACCTCGTTGAGGCTGCCAAGTGGGCTCGTCAAAACTATGTTTAAAACCTTCCTCCTTTCGCTTCAACAGCGTTCCTGGACTGGTTATTTATAAAACGACCCAAGCCGTCTCTTCATATGGTTTGTGTTTCTGGACCATTTGGTAGTTGTCGCAATGAGCTTTTCCTTGACTACGAGTTAGGGGAAGCATGGGCATCGGGGGTGAAAAATACCGCTTTTGGCTCGCAAGGGAGCTTCGAAGCTGAGCTGAGCGAGTGTCGGCGGAGTGGAATGCAGATTTCAACAATCTCCATCAAATTCTGTATGCATGTTGTGTAATTGTAAACAATCCACACCACGTTTCTTCCCCAGTACCGCCCAGTTCAAGCCCCGAGTCAGGAAGTTCAATGCTCTATTACAAACACGACAGCAGAACAAGAGGACAAGTATAAATATATACTACTTTGTCCAAAGTCCGTTCAACCACCAGCGCATATGTGCAACGCAGCAGGTGTTGATCCATAGGAAAGTCATCCTGTTGCAGTCACTGCAAATTGCGATCGATGGCCGACAAGTATGCGTGCGACACGATTCCTTATCGGTAAATCATGTCACCACTACCAGCGATCCAGAGGATACTGGAACAAATCTGTCGGAAGGTCAGGCATGCGAGACAGATCGAGAATTTTAGTAGATGAATCGGGTCGCACTGGGAAAGGTCTGACGGCCTACCAGAACGGTATCCATTTTGGAGTACGGTAGATTACCGCTTAGATATGTGAACCAACCAGCGACTTGGTCGGAAAACTTCCCCTATTGTTGTGGCTCGTGGCCTCGGCCACGGTGATCAATGCCATCGGGTGACCGACAACGCAGAGGGCAACACACAAGGCCATATGACACATGAATAATGAACCCTGTGAAATGTTCTAGCAGCGGCTGCCAAACCGCTTCTTGAGGACTGAAGCGGAGGACTTGTTCTTTTTCACAACCCGTGGCTGAGGGATGCGGTTGGCACGGTTGGAAGACTTGAGAATGTGGCCAAACTCGTCATACATGGCATGAGTGTCCCGTGGGTTGGAGAAAGAAAGGAAGAAGTTGAAAGCACAGGGCGAAGACGGGGAGGAAGGATAGGAAGAGTGGGAGGGGCTGTCATACGTGGTAGAATATGAAGAGGTAGAGGAGGAAGAAGAGAAGGGGTATGTGGAATCATAGTCTGCAGTCGTATCGAAAGACATTGTGACTATAGTCGACAGCTTGTGGTCACAAGTAAAAATGGTAGGGTGTTGAGAGAGAAGTGAAGCAACTAATCAAAGCGCCTTGAACTTCAAGAGAATTGAGCGGTGGCAGACACGCGAGTGAAGAGAGAGTAGAGTTGGAGGTGAGTAGACTGCTCTGGGAAGTCTCCTGAGGATTTCGAGAGAGGGGACAGCAGACTTTATACGCTTTCCATCCATCGGGCTCATTGAAGACGAAAATAGGCCAACAATCCGTTTCTAAGGTATCCCATTATGACGGTATCCATGTAGCTGCTATGACAACGAAATAGGTGTTTGTTTGTATGTGCTTGATGCAAAGGTTTGCCTGGTGACACAATGGGATGCGACATTGCCCCTGCCCCCAAAGGCGCTGTAATTTCACTGCTCACATACTGTATGTTCAGTATGCATATGTATAGTGTTCTCGGGAAATAGGACAATCTATTCCTCTGAGACTCTTAAACCTTGAATGCCACCCTTCCCGCTCACTGGCAGCTTCAAATCTTCTGGGTCTGCTTCGAAAAACTGCAGTAACATTCCCTAGATTGTCATCTGGCAGCGTCCCCCGTGGCGGGTAGGTAATCGTGTGCAAGAGAGACGCGGAAGAACATACACAGTGCTTTGCTACGGAAATTAGTGCAAGCAATGTCTGCGGTGTCCGTCGCATAAATGAAATCGAGGACTCGGGTCATAAGTGATATAATCTTGCAGGTTAGCAAAGGACAGGGCAGCTAAAGACATTTCATCCATTTATCCTTGAGCTTCCCACAGGCCATCAGCATACGACAGGAGAACTGAGCTCTAGAACGCATACCATGAAGATTGGCCAACCTCCTCCAGTGCGACATCTTGTCTTTGGTTAGGAATTTTGGCCAATATCCTGGCATGAGCTATCCTGAAACAGGGCAAGTAAGCGTCGTTTGTGGCTGCACCTTCCGTAGGCAAAATCTTGGATATGTTAAAGCTCGGTTCCAAGATCCTCGGGCTGACATCTTGTACGGAGTCCTCCAAGCGACCTTGCTCGTTTTGCGTTTAGACATCAGCCTAATCGGAGGGAGCAACGAAGCTGCAAGTGGGTAAACTCAGCGGGTCTGAAGATGATTCTGGCTTCCTTCTTGTTCATGAATCTTTTATATAAGGCTTGATGGGAACTCGTAGGCTCGGCTGGGTTAAGCACGGGCCTAAATCTTGTTCCGACTCCGAGGGTTAACTAGTTTCGTCGGTATTATCCTCTTCCTCTCTTTGTCTTTGTTGTTCTTCAGCTTCTCTTTCCTCTGCTTCGACAACCTCAATGTCGAGAGGGAACGTTAATATCGCAGCTATTCCTGTGAGTTGATTCAACTCTGTATCAGGAAGTGTGATAAACAGATTAGATAAATGTCTTTGGGGGAAAAAACAAAAGACGATAGAGCTCACGTTGACCAGATTCATGCATACTCGAGAATATCAATACTTCCCCTCCTTTCTGTTGAACTGCCTCCGTCACCTCCACGTATTTCTTGCGAGTAACTGGATCACTCGAACTGGAAATACCGATTAATAATACATGCCGCAAGGATCTGGATATTAACTTGCCGGAAAAGGTCGTCAGAAATTAACAGCGTTCCGATAGCACCACGATCGGCGGCAAGACAGACATGGTCTGGCCCATACCAGGCCCTCATCTCATCTGTCCCGAGCATCTTAAAGAACCTGTGTCGCTGAGCCGACGGGCGACCAGTACACATACGCGACTTACTTGTCGAGCATCACGCCCTCTCGAGCGAATTTAGTCTCTTTCAGCCTCACTGCAATCTGTTGGCTCCGTTAGATGGTGCGACGAGAGACATTAGCTGATGCGCTTACTTCTGGGCTTTTTAGGACCTCGACGAGACTGTGAACATGAGGACTGCTGATATGGACTTTGATGACCTTATCGCGGAGAGCTTTGAGCAGCACTTTGTCTCCTCGTTTGGTTGCTTCAGCCAAGATATAGTCATAGACGCCATCCCGAATCCAGCCGGGACTTGCGATCACGATTGCTCGAATACCAACATTCGCATATGGTACATGCCTCAAGAACGAATCGAAGAGCGTAGCATAAAACTTGCCAAGGCCTTTTTCGTGCTGAGATGCCCCAGACGCTGCAGCCTTACGAGGAATAGAGACGGAGATGCGGTGTGTCACGACGGTCATATGCTGTGAGAGCAAGCAAAATGTGGCAGTTCCTTCACCACAGATGACTGCGGCAACCTCTGCTCCCCTTCCCGGAACAGTACTTTCCTCAACTCTTGACAGTGCAATGCTGTCCCATCCGTCTATCTTCTCTATACGAACGTCTCTATTTGCTTCGATGTCCAAGGTATGAAAGGCTCCGAGTCTGACATGGGGGTTCTCGACGATTACTTTTCCAGAAATGTGAAGTGAAGCGTTGGTGTTGGTCGCAGGCGAGGAAGAAGCAGTTGTATCGGCAGAATCCTGGGCAGAACTACCACCTCCAGGCGAGAATTCGATGCGGTCGACCTGGACGGTAAGATTTAAGCGGATTCTGTTCGACTCAACGGAGCCTGTGTTCGAGACGGATTGGATGCGTCTATATAGGTTTTGGATGAAATATTCTAAGGTATAGGAAGTTTCAGCTCACCGAACTGTCGTAGCTCTGACTGAATCTCCTGCCTGGATCAAATTATACAAATGCCACATATCTTCGTCATCTTCCGGTCTGAGTGTGACATGACCCTATCGGCCAATGAGAATGGCGATTGCTCTACAAGTCTTGAGCTTACAGTGCCGTGTTTGTCGATATGTTTGTTAATGAGCTTCATGAAGGGTGGAAGGTTTCCAAGAGATAAGTTGATAAATTGATCCACTCTGATGTAAGTAACAGCCCTTCCCGAGTCTGTCACGCGGCAAAGATAGACTACCAAACGCTTTCCCAAAATCCACTCTCCTCGAAATCGAAGACCTCACTCCCTACCACCTACAATGCCCAGGTGTGCGAGATAATCTCGTATGGAGAAAGCGCTGAACTGATTCACGCAAGTGATTCCAAGATCGCGTCGTTGGGTGCTCGATTAGTCGATCCGGATCAGACCTCGAGGGGGGGTCACTCAGACGGCGGTGGCAATGACGACGACGACGCTATTTTTGCTGAGCTCGAAGCCGAAATTGAGAATGAGGATAACTCCGCCATGAGGGAGCGAGGGTTAGAGACCGTCAAGCGAGAGTGAGCTGTTCACTCCCTCATTCAGACATATGTACTGATAGGGAGATTGCAGGATGGAGAGGATGAAGGAATTGCGAGAGAGCCAACATGGCACGTACTCCGAGGTAACGGATGAGAAAGAAGTCATTCGTATCAGCTCGTAAGTTCAGCAGTTCGTTGCCATAGCCGCTGCCTCAAGTACGGGCTATTCCTAGACGAGAACCAAGATGTGTAATTCACTTCTATCACTCCAATTTCAAGAGGTGTGAAATTATGGACAAACACCTCGCGGTCTGTCTATTCCACCTGTTCCTACCTTGTGTTACTCAAAGCAGATACAGAAACTCGCACCAAAATATTTCCACACGCGGTTTTTTCGCGTCTTCGTCGAGAACATACCTTGGTTAGTGGAGAGACTCTCCATTAGGGTTCTTCCATGCGTTATTTGCTTCATCGATGGTGTATCCCATGATCGGTAAGACCTCCTTGGAGTTAACAATTGTTGAAGGTGCTGAATATCTCCTAGGCTGATTGGCTTCGAAGAACTTGGGAACAACGACAGTTTCGACACCGCAGTGCTAGAACTGAGACTTTTGAACGCTGGTTTGTCTGGGTGCTGCGTAAATGATCTGGTTTCTCATTCTTGAAACAGGCGTGATTGAGAAACCGAGCGGAAACATCTTTGACCCTGTGTACAGGGTAGCGAGCTCGTCAGGAGGAGACGATGACGAGGTTTTTGATCTCGATGACTGAAGCCGATCGTTCAGGTGACTTTCCTGCAGTGTGGACCTATTTCCTTGCGTGCAACCTTCACTCGTGCCTCAAGACCCTCAGAACAGAAATCGTTACCCGATCTTTTTGCGATTATATATAACCCTCAAACATCTGACTGAGGAATGCACTTTTTTCTCACGCCCCCATAAATTCTCGCATCTGATAATATATTCCCATCCACCCGAATGGGCTTCTCGAGCTTCTACGAAGGTGTTGTGAGGCACCCCCTTGCCTAAGTCCCATGGAACCACATGCTCGAACATGTGCGGATGGTCGTGGTTCAGCCGCCCGATCTCGCCTCAGGTGAGATTGTCCAGTGCGTTAGTATATATAAACAGACCTTGAAACAGATGCAGGACCGCAAGTATCATGTTGCCTCTAACCCTGAACTGGTTTTGGACTGTGTTGCTCTGCGTTGGGTCCATTCATGCTGTGACTTGGAACGCGACGCCCTTCAACCCACCTTCCTTTCCCCTTGCTGTGAGGACCCCTTACCTGTCTGCATGGCTTCCTCAAGGATCAGGTATGTTGGAGGTCGTGACCTGGATGATCCTGGACGAGTCCTGAACAGCCTCAGGTGCAGCGTTGAACGACGTCTGGCCAACTTTCTGGACTGGGCAGGTGTGTGATATTCTCCTTCGTGCTACAAGCAAGGCATGATTCCTGTGTAGATCCTTGGCTGGGCAGGCTTCGCCAAAGTGGATGGTACAGCTTATAGCTTTCTTGGTGCTCCTAACGTCCCGGATACTTCGTTTTCCAAGGCTGTTCAGAAGAGCTCCCATGTAAGTAGCGCGTTTCTAACGAAACTGTCTTGCGATACTGATTGTTTCTCAGTTCACCGCCACCCAAAGCATCTTTGTTCTGTCTGCAGGTCCCGTTGATCTCACTGTCACATTCCTGAGCCCCGTCGAAGTAAGCACGCCGTTAACCCCACCTGCTCCACTGTTTGATCCCCCTTGAAGCCAACTGACCTCAAAAGGCAATCAATTCCTTTCGCATATATGGCTGTATCCGCAGCCTCTACAGATGGTGCAGCACACACGGTTCAGGTGTATTCTGATATCAGCGCAGAATGGGTTTCTGGAGACAATAATCTCGTTGCTAACTGGACTACCACAACTGGATCCGTCATTACCCATCAAGTGCAACTCGTAAACCAGAGCCTCTTTTCTGAAATTAGTGACCATATCCAGTGTGCGGTTTACCTTTTCAAGCTTGCGACGAGAGTCTTGCTGACATATCCACCGTTCAGACGGATCTGCGTTCTACTCGACACTTTCGGTGCGCTTGACTCTAACTGTAACTGTACATCATCATTGAATTACCTTAGACCACGGGTGTCACATGGCAAAATGGTGCAGACGTTGCCGTCCGTGCCCAATTCATCAACAATGGGAAACTCGCGAATACGCAAGACACGAACTTCCGCGCAATTAATAACAACTGGCCAGTATTTGCGGTATCCCACGACTTAGGGAGCGTCATGGCCGCTACCACGCCCGTGGTCACTTCCGTTGGTCATGTTCGGGACCCCGCTTTGAGATACATCATCGCTGGAGGCGCTACCCAACTTCGGAGTTCGTACTTCCTCAGTCAATTCTCTAGCACCGCAGCCCTGGCAAGTCTTGTCCATCAGTTGGTTTCTCCTTTCTAACCGACAGTGCAGATTACAGATTTCCTGAACGATTTCCCCGATGCTCTAAGCCGGGCCAACACCTTTGATACCAAAGTGAACAATGATGCATCCAGGATCTCAGCGGATTATGCTGCGGTAGTTGACCTCTCGATCAGGCAAGCTCTGTCCGCGACCGAGATCACTATTTCTCGGAACAGCGACGGTTCGTTCAACGTTGATGACGTTATTGTCTTCATGAAAGGTCCGTCCACAAACAATCATCTCCCTAACCAATTAAAGCTGAGAGACATTCACAGAGATTTCCAGTGACGGGGTATGGTTCGATTTGACTAAAATGATTGAAGCGAAAGTCACATTCTACTTAGAACATCAATACAGTTGATGTCATTTTCCCAACCTGGCCCATCTTGCTGTACACGAACCCTCTGCTCGGCAAATACTTGTTGGAAGGACTATTCAGGTATCAAGCCACTGGCCAATACCCTAACAAATATAGCGTACACGATCTTGGCAAGCCCCGTCCCCCCTCTTTCCCTGGATCAGGTAGGGCTAACGCGTCGTAGGTTCCAGCTATCCTAATGCTCTGGGTCACAACGACGGTCGTGACGAAGCAATGCCTGTGGAAGGTCCGTTTTCTTTAGTGTTCATTGCTCTCGCGAAAATACTAAATTTTAGACAGAGAGTGGAAATATGGTTATCATGGCTCTCAGCTACGTTCAGAGAACCAACGATGATTCTCAAATCAGACAATATGTGGGCATTCCCTACCACTTTTCGCTGGATGCTAACTGAGTATAACATCTTACCCGTAGTCCGCCCTTCTCGATCAATGGACTCAATTCTTGATTGAGGACTCTCTCATACCCGCGAATCAGATCAGCACCGACGATTTCGCTGGTCCTCTCGCGAATCAGACCAACCTAGCCATCAAGGGGATAATCGGAATCAAAGCAATGTCACAGATCGCCTCACTATTGGGAGACACGGCTAAAAGTAGCAATTATTCGGTCTGTAGCCCGTCGTGAGAGGAGCTCAAACACCAAACTAACTGATGTGTTATCAGGCGATAGCCACAGATTACGTTAACCGTTGGCGCACTCTCGCTATGTCAACTACCGGTCCGCACTTGACACTCTCGGTAAGTTAGACTGTCCTGATGGCCATATTCTATTCATAAACCTGTTCTCCAATCCGACAGTATGGCAACGCGTCCAGGCATGTATCATCTAAACGTTCGGTCAATGGCGACGTGGTATACTGATTAATTCGTTTCAGCTGGGGCCTCACATACAACCTTTACGCTGACCAACTGTTGAAACTCGACTTATTCCCTCAGGACATTTACACAATGCGTGAGGCTCAATTTTCCAGTATCAGACCTCTCCTTTGTTACTCAAGGTTTCCATTTTGACTCCCAGAAACGGCATGGTACAGTACCGTAGCGCGTAAGTGTCCCCCACTTTCATAGAAGACGACAGTGCTCTAACGGTCTTGATAATGGGACAGAACCCTTCGGCGTTCCTCTTGACACACGGTGCGTCCATTCACACTCATGTTTCATTTGGCATAGATGTATTCAATCTACCTGCCACAAACCTCGTAGTCACACATACACTAAATCAGGTACGAGAATCTCTATCACAGATATCCAGCGGGAAATTCTTATATTCTCTCCTTTTTGTCTCCTGCCATCACCAATCAATCGCGAATTATCCGTGCCCGTCCATCATGACATATGAAATAGACTGGGAGATCTGGACGGCCGCCATTGCTACGGACACTACTGTACGTGATTTACTCATCTCCTCTGTGAGGAAATGGGCGTCAGATGGCTTGGCGTCGCAACCGTTTGGAGATTGGTATGAAACCACCAACGGCACCCCTCAAAGCTTCCGTGCCCGCCCGGTTGTTGGAGGCCATCTCGGTGAGTCATAAAATCAAACGTTCACATCACACAACTGGGTTACTGAATTTCACCTTTTTCTTAGCTCTGGTGAGTCACTGGCTCGGAACCTATCGTTTCGGATTTTCTGACAAAAAAATATCCTTTGTATTCTCCCTGTGCCCACCTATACGCACATATTGTGTCATCAGTTGGTATTGTGATCGGAGAGCCTGGGATTTAATACAGATTGTATGGACAATGCTTGAATACATACTATGACGTTCTGCAACTATTGCAAGAATACACGGATGCGTCGGGTTTGAATGACCAAGTTGTATTACAGTTCAGGACAACCAAACAACTTTTCCCATGGCCACAAATGGTCATTTCGCCCAAAGCACTAGGCAGGCAACCAATGGAACATGTTTACACGAGCCGTTCATCATTTGCTCCTATTTAAGATCAATTCACCCCGCAAAATATGGCCACTTTGGAAATATGGTGAACAACAGCAAAAGATTGGTTAAGAAAATGTCTAGACTACATACAGCGATTTTAATGTTGAAAGGACACGAGTGTGATGCATGGATGCAACAAAAAAAGGTTGTTGATTTTGGTCCCGACTTGCATCAATGGTGGACACCCCCAAAACACTTCAGGTCCAAAATCAGCACAGACCATCTCTCTTGAAGCCAATAGGTGCATTGGTCACAAACAGTTGTGCCCAAGCTGCCTCTAGTGGTAACACTATGATCTCAATCCAAGCTCTTGAGGTGAGTGATTTTTAGTTGGAAGGAGAGGACAAAGAAGATAATGGTGATTCTGATGTCAAGGAAAATGCTTGTAGTCCTGATACCATTTGTTCTTTCACTAACTGGACTTGATATCATGAACTCATACTGAAAGGGTTTTGACCAGTCGGACAGCAGCAGTGCACTGGGTGTCTCACAGATTACAATGATGGCCTTGGATGCCATCCTCAATGGCTTCTTCTGTCGAAAATAGCCCATATAGTTCCTCTCATAGTATCATTGTAATCCCAAAAAAAAAAATTGCCACAATGAAAAGTTGTGTAATTTTTCAAAAAATGCATATTTCAACTGGCTACTCCTGAAACTCAGCCACTACAAGTCCATGGGACAGACTGGTGATGCCAACAGCAAGGACAACATTGATGAATGCATAGGGGCTTTGAAGGCAATATATTGCATAGGAGAGGCCAATACCCTAGTTACCATCCTGCATCTATTGTGGCATTGCAAGGCCCAGATCTTCCCTAGCTGTTCCATGCATAGTGTCATGGAGGTTGATATTAATGTCAATGATCAGATACCACAGTATCCTGACATGAACCCAGTGCACTATTGGCCTGTGTATGGTAAATTTCCAGTTTGACAAGCAAGATGTTTCATTTCAGCATTGATCTACTAGGATATCAGTTGTGCCACATTAAGAGAACTGTGGATTAGTTGTGAGAACACTGAAAGCTAATCTAGATACAACCTAAATACTTCATATATCCATTTGCAGTTACATGTCAGGGTAGAAGAAATACAAAAAAAAAGAAATACAGCTTATCCTATTTGTGTTAAGGATGCGAATTCCGGGCAGGGGCGGACCGCGAGCGGACAGGAGCGGATGGTTCGCGGACCAAAGGTGAGAGAGGCCTTGGCTTCAACTTGTGTGTTGCGCCCCTCGGGAACCATAGTGGCCTCACTTGGCCAATCTACAAGCTCGTCGGACAGGAGCGGACAGGGCCAGACGAAGACAGGACAGTCCCGGACAGAGAGTGGGGCTGTAACGGATAAGAGAGCGGAAGGAGAAAGTCCGAAGTTGATAGGAAAGTCCTAAGTCGATATTCTGACTGCCGAACTACA
>JAEUWJ010000140.1:0-48443 GCA_018524395.1 Podaxis carcinomalis
GGTGGAAACCGCAGGGGTACCGTTGCATTCACGCCCCCTCCAGGTCAAGCCGTGGGTTACCAGGCAGCCAGTGAGTTGTCTCTTGAACATCCTGGTTATTTTACACTCTTCATGTCTAAAAGGACTTCTGCTCCTCTCAGATAATTTGCCGCGGTCACTTCCTACCTTCACGCCGCTCTCCCATGCAGCCCCCAAATTTTCACATCGCGTTACCAAGTAGCCAGTGAGTGGTCTCTTGAACATCCTTGCTATCTTACACTCTTCATGTATTAAAGGACTCCGGCTCCTCTCATATACTTTATCGCGGTCATTTCCTACCTTCACGCCGCTGTGCCACGCACCCCACAATTTTTTACACCGAAGCAAGCGTCCTCTCCTCCGCACCATACATTCCCAACCCCAAGTCCCACCAGCGTGCAGGAAAATTGTCGGCCAAGTTTCCTACCCGCATTCCTTGGCCCTCAGGTCCCAGTCCCTCCTACAGCCATGCTATAGCCTTCGTGGTCCTCAGACCAGCCCTACTCTCAGTCGGCCAGCAGGCCCATCTGTAGCCGGTTAGACACTCCTACTCGACGGCCGGTAAGCATTACTTGTGCGTTTGCGCGTCCTGACCGCTAGCTTACCTTGTCAGTGTTCGTATCCAACACTCTCCCCCTCCCTCCCCCCTACGTTAGGGGTCAGGACATAAATGCATTTCGACCTCGACACGATACCCAAGTGGAATACACTATAGCTGAGACAGTGGGACTTGCGCGCCATCGCCCAGCCAACAGACCTGACGTTGCTCATTAAGGCTCTTTTCCGTGGATAATGGTTGATGGTGCGCCAGTAAAACCCTTGTTGTGTGTACCAAGTCAGATATCTAATGAGTATCGCCACTCAGGACGTTGACCAAGGGCAGATATGTTCTTGTCAGCTACTCACTCACCAAGGCTTTCTCGCTCCCCTTTGACAGAATGCATGACGGCCGAGCTGCTGAGCGTTCGCCTGGTGGTTAAAAGCACTTGGCAGATTTCCCGAGTGACACGGTTGCCTCGGCTCATCGAAATTTTTATAGGCCACAAAATGGCACCTATATGAGTTCACTGTCACGCCCGACTCCAGACACCGCCCTCGTGAACTTGATGTTCATCTCACCGGCTTGGCGTAGCCCTTACGCTGCATCGTTCGTGTCTCTTCTCTTAACATCCGCTTTTTCTTGTTTAACTTTGCGAAATCATTTCTTGCAACTTCCGCAGGACGATAATCCGCGTTGCATCTTACCCTCAATCCGTACAACCTGCTTCCTCCCTTATCCATGATCCCTTATTTTCTTGTGTGTTGGACACCGGGAGGGCTTTATGCGCATTATATCTGGCTCATACATAATGTGAGCGACCCAGTAACTTCGTTACTTTTGGCCACGGCTCTACCTTATGTCCTACGTAACGCCTCTGCTCCAATCGCCCAAACCTTCATTGCCTTCACGCTCTACTTACCAATGTCCCCGATTCTCAGCCGCCGTTGATTCACATATGCCTTTTGGATTCCGTCGAGTTCCAAGTTACCTTGACGCTTGCTTCCTTTGTTTACAGGCCAAGGTAACAAATATACACAACTGTGCTCAATTTTGCTCATAGTACCAAAGTTTTTTGCGCTTGGCTATGTTAACGTACAATCCGACCTTATTACGAGAACTTTGGTAACTCCCAAAGCCCCAAGGATTTGAATGTATAAGCACTTTGTTCGCCCACGGCGCTCAGAACAATCAAAGCACTGTGACGTGTTGTGGGTACATGGTTGAGGGTTGGAACCAATTTTCCACGATTAAATTGCAACACCATCAAAGTTCAAACCCGGGAGATTGGGTTATTTGTTCCGGTCTGTTCCCCGATTCACTGACTTACATAAGTTACAGTCTGCCACTCAGTTGCTGGAAGCCACAAGTCAAGTATTCAATATTCATTCAATCTTCGACCACTCCTTATTTTTCGCTGTAACCGTAACAGGGGCTGGCGACAGTGTTCTTTCTCTTGTCGCTAAAGTCCTCTCTTCGTTATAAACAATGCCACCTTCTATTGTGGCGCAGTTCGGTTTCCATCATTCACCCGAAGTCGCAACCATGTCTTCGTGAGACTTCAGTTCTACATCTGTATACATTGTAGCGAGCAAGATCACACTGATGTCTTTTCTAGGTGTAATTGGATCAACAAAGAATCCATTTGACGCATGCTCCTCCATGACTATTACCATCTCTAGGGTAGAGACGTCCTCGCATCACCATACTCTTGGCATCTGTGCTGCTTCCTGATGCATCACTCAGCGATGATATATCCCAGCCATCAAGCCCTAGGGTAGAATGCTTCCTCTCCAAGTACCATGTCCAGTGACGCTTTCGACGACGATGGCTATGTCGGGCCTAGCTTCCTCGATCTGAGCCCTGTGCGCAGGCAACAGAGTCCCTTTCTCTCAACCGAAAAGGAACTGCCACCAATTCCGAAGTTGTCCAAGCTCACATCCTTTCCACGTCGACCCCCACAGTCAACTACATCAAACGCATATCACTTTTCTTCCTTCTCGAACTCGCCTTTATCATCACTGGCGCAGTGTCCCTGCGCAAACCTCTATTCATCGGGTTTCTGGAAAGCCTAGACGAAGCCAAAGGTGGTTTCACAGTATTGTTCATCCTATGGCAAACCATCGCTGTTTTTCCGCTCCAACACATCATACTCTGTATATTCAGCCACGAATGGTCTATCCAATGGCCACGAACGCAAACCCCATTACGGGATCCGAATCGCATAGATCAAGTTTCAGTCCTCACTGCAACTGTCCCTGAACGCATTCGTTACCTCATTCGTGGTCACCCTTCCAATAGCTTCAAACTCGCCTTCGCTACGTCCCTCGTCTTACTCGGTTTGGTTAAGCTCGGACCAGGAGCCATTGGCGTAGCACCCGTCCGACAGAATCGACAGGTACCGGTCATCATGGGAAAACTCAGTCTCACGAGTCAAGTACCGGCCGACACTTTGTCGCTTGCTCTACAACGCGCCCAGATGATTGTCGGGCTGGAGCAGCTGAGAAGTTCACCTTATGGATTCGGAGTCCCGTCAAACTATATCATTGGGTGGCCATCGCAGGACTTTCGCAATATCGACGCCGAGATGTCGTACCCGAGCGATGTCGTCAAGTTCAACTACACCTGCGGGTGGGAAGTTCCCGTATTGACTGGAGAGAAGAACATAATGAACGGCGGAGGGATCAGGTGGACGATAGGGCAAGCCACAGCGGGGCTGTCTCCAAACGGAGGTGCGGACGCTTTGTCAATATTTAATCCACTGCTAGCTGACTCCTTCACGGACAGGAATCATACCCGTCACACCAGTCGACAGCGCACCTCTCTCTGGTTATCTCTTTTACGGGAGTAATGATACCTATGGTGCCACCAACAGCTCCCGCTATGTCCTCAATTTGGAGAATATACCTTCACTCGCCAACTCGACAGGCCTTCACGATCCACAACTTTCAATAGCGTTCGAGCCGCCCCTGCTTAGCATGCTGGTCTGCGACCCTCACATGCAAATAACCGGCGGGCAAGTCCGCCTCTTGCAAAACAGGACGCTGTTAGTCGAATCGAGTGGACTCCCCCCTGTTGGCAATATCCCAGAACTTGCCGCCAATCTCCTATTCTCCCAATCCCTACTGATTGCAACCCAACTGGCGGATACCACGACTCAACACCTGCCACTCTTTGCCAATCTCATCTCATCTCGAATGTTCCTCGAGCCACTCGATGGGACTAACTCGACTCCCTTATACAAACCCCTCAGTCCAGACGCAATCGGTAAAAACATGAACATCTTCGTTCTCTCGGCCTCTAAAGCCTTCGTAGACGGCTACTCTCCCGGAAATGCTACAAAGGGCGATACATTCGTCACGATGCCTGTCCAGGCGACTGTGCAAGAAGAGGTAATGGCCTTGACAGCGTCTGAGACCCTGCTAATTATCACCATTGTCCTTTCGCTGCTTGCTGTCCTATTGGTGACTGTGTTGTGTGTGAAATTACCTGAGTCGCTCCAGCTGTTTAACCTTGAAACGATAACAAGGACATTAGAGGCCATGCCTAGAATGCCGTGAGTCATCCTTGCTCTACTGCGGGATAGAGGAATTAGCTCACCCTAAATCTCAGAGGCGCGCCCGGAGAAGGCGCTTAACAGCACTGTTCCGACTACCGGGCCTATCTTGGCGCCACATAGTCGTCTGCGATTATAACTAATTCGCCCAAAGGACTCTTCGTGCATTCAGGGTAGTGTTCATGAGAGCTACTCTAACCATAGATACTGTAGCATTCTAGTAGCAAGTAATGTACACATTGTGGGCATTTCGGACTTCAAGCTATCGCTAGAAGCAAATTAACATAACTGCTCAGACCGGCGAACAGCAGCAACTTACGATCTGATCGCTTTTTTTGGGGCTTCCTCTCAAGATCTCTGTGTCTGACTTTAACGTCCCAAAATGCCCGGTCAGCTAAATCCCCTTTGAGCCGTCTCGCCAACTCATTAGCGAAAGTTACGCTACGGTGTCGGCCTGCACTACAGCTAACTCCAACTGTGATCCGCCAAGAGTCTTGTATTCCATTGCTATCCATCATGTCTATCAAGTTGAGGACCTCTTGCTGAGCGTCCCGAACTCGGGTCAAGAAGAGCTCGTTGGATAACAACCACTGTCGGACGCCAGTGGCGTCATTGTTAACCTTCTGTTGAAGGCGAAACTCGCGGGGAGGATTAGGGATATCACGAACATCGTATGAGAGCGATGGTGGAGATGATAAAGGGCCAAAGTATCGGCCAAAGGATATAATATCCAACCGTCTGCATGGGATCGTCGTGGTCGGTGACATTGATGGCTGCGCCTGATCAAGTGAAGAGTGTCTCCTTGCTAGGGAGTCACGGTCACGGCTGTTTCCCTCCTCCACTCCGCCCCGCAGCTAGACCCTCTTCTCCAGAAACTGTACCAGTGGTTCGCACTTCACCGAGGCGGATGGATGGCATTACCGCAGGAAATAGCATATGCTCTTCACCAGTCTTGACAGGCCCTTGTAGCCAGTTGACATATGGCTGTTCCGCAACGTTCATTTTTAGAAAATCAGGCAGCAGGCGAGTGCTATTCAGACCCATTGTTTAATGAAGTATAAAACAGGCTGAACTCATACGCATCTACGCCAGTCCCGGGTCATAGGCTTACTTTCAAATGCACAACGTCCCACTTGAATTTGAGCGACTTCCGGTGATCGCTTATAATCTTCCGCCAACCATTCGATGGCAAATTCATGGATCCGCGGAAGGGTATGTGACATCAAATTGAACTTGAAATACAGACCTTGATACTACATACCTCAGGACTATACAAATTACGCTTGTTTCCGTTGAACGAAGCTGTTCCGCAGGGGCCAAACTAGGAACTGACATCGATGTCCGCCTTGGAGTGATTCCTGTCCCCCGCCTCATGCCTGATCCGTAAGTACAAAACAATTCCCATTGAGGTCACTCATGGATTCTACTCAGCAGCGCAGCTGCTTATATGTGCTCCAAGCCACAAACCAGACGAAAGCGGATCACATCCTTGCGACGAGTCACAGTTTCTACATCGCTCCGCCTTCGCATGATTCCGGCAGCAACATAATGGCTTCGATCTCATCCAATAACGCCGGCCCAGAACCTTCAAGCGCCTGTGATCGCACTTTTCCTGGGACGATTATGGAGCCACAGAAACCGAAAAGCGAACTTGGCACCATTATCGGTGTAATGGTTGCGGTGGCCGTCCCGTGCCTCATGCTTCTGGCTATCATTCTCTGGAAAGTATCCCGACCTTCTCGTCGCTCCGAAGAACCACACTCAGGCTCAGATATCGATCCCATCGCCCATTCGGCACACGTCAATCCTTTTTGCGAATCCCAATCCCCCGGACCCGGACAGACCCTCGCCCATTCGACAAAAATCTATCCTTTTTGCGAATCCCAATCCCCCGGACCCGGACAGACCCTCGCCCATTCGACACACATCAATCCTTTTTGCGAATCCCAATCCCCCGGACAGAGCCCCGCGCAGAAGACCCTCAGATCAATGACCAGCTGGGATCAGTCGATCAGCGACTCTTCCGGGTTTTCTCTCAACACCCCCGTGACACCCATTTCCATCCGAACGCCATATCCTACCCCATGCCAACCCGCTTCATCTCTCCCTCCGCAACCCCTTCAATATATCCCTAGCATCTATGGTGAGGCCCAAAGAAATGCGGGCATCATCAGTGAACAGGGCCGCGATCTTCTTCCAAACACAATCCCTTCAGAGCGACAACGACTTACCAGTTGCTCGGGTCCTCCTTCATTGCAAGAGAAGGGCCGCTCGCCTCCCCCTCAATATTCGGTTGACACATGCCCTCAATCTTCGTAACATGTAGAATCAGAGTTTATTGGGCGACGAGAACCGTATGTACCGTATAATTAACTCTGTATCTACATTGCGTTGGTTGTGAGGGCCGGACCCCCAGACGCCGCTCCCACCTAAAAAACACATGGATCTGGTGGTCGTAGCTCAACATTACATGATACTGAGACCAGTTATTGTGGATCGGAAGTTGACTAGCCACGAAGTAGGGTAAATTTTGAAGAGCTCGGAGCTCAATAGGTGTTGCAAAGATGGCTATTAGTTCTTCGAGTTTATGCGGACCATTCCAAGCCTATGAAGAATTTCTGTCATTTAAGGATCTGGTTGAACACACAACAGTGCTAACATAGCTACAATTCCGCCTCTTTTTGCTCTCATCATAGTTTCCAGAAGCAATAGATGTAATTCACCTAGCAGCATCATTCTAAGCTCCTTCTGTGCCTCAAATCGTGGTGGGCCAAATGTCTGGCGGATATTCAGACCCTTCCACATGCATGCACAACTCACCTTATGAACGTTGAATACATTGTTTGTATAATTGAG
Source organism: Podaxis carcinomalis (assembly GCA_018524395.1). Classification (NCBI taxonomy): domain Eukaryota; kingdom Fungi; phylum Basidiomycota; class Agaricomycetes; order Agaricales; family Agaricaceae; genus Podaxis; species Podaxis carcinomalis. The sequence continues at coordinate 6,969 of JAEUWJ010000140.1, forward strand.
CATAGGTTATTCTGATTTCAAACTCATTCCATGCCACCGTCTGAATATCTAATGAATCTTTGAAACTGTGCTGGAACGATCTAGCCGGACTACTCAGATCTACTCTACTACTTCCGATCCTTCGTCAACCTGGACGGGATTCATGTGAGATCATGCGAGCCCCGAGTCGGTTGCTTACTCTCAAAGGTCTGTCCACCTACGTGAACTCTCGCAGGTACAGCCCTGCGAGGGATGAAATGAGACTATACAGGATGATCATGTCAGCATGTGACTATGAATCTGCCTTACAATGACGTACCACTCACCTAGTATGCGGATATGTCCTGGGGTTCACACAACGATGTGATGTGTGAATGCGAGTGCAGTAATGGGGTTTTCACATGCGAGCAGAATACTGCAATATGCAATTGAGGTGAGAATGGTGCGACCATTGGAGGGTGAATTGATGAGCGCGATGGACTGGGTCTACGCCACTGCAGTGTTTCAAGGTAGTGTGTACCACAATACGTAGGTAGGGAAAATTGACTTTACAAAGGAAGACAAGTAAGGAACGTTACATGGGACATGAGTGTGAGAAGAACGAGACGCGATTGGTCCCGTTAAACAAGGACGAAGTACCCACACAATTTCGGAACTACCCACACACCGGGAGGCTCTGAATACTATCTCATTTGTGGGCGTAAGAAGGGGCAGCCTTGTTCATATCGAGAAAAAACTTCTCCTGCTGCTTTTGGCTATGACAGGGTGGGTAATTGGCTTCTGTTCGTTGGTATAGGCTCATATCTTGATCTTGACATACGGTGTCATCGGAGGTCGTTAAATAGACGAATGTTCGGCCATGGATAAGCAAAGGCACTCACGGAACAGTATCGCAAGCGATGCTCTGTAACATGTGATCGATTATGGACCCGCCAAAAACAGGTGAATGGTGCCCATCTCTGTAGGTTCCGGCCCTGATATGTATGGGCGTTTAGGAAAGGTGGGATTTGTCCACCCAATCAAGCGATCGAGGCTCCACAAGAGCTCAAGATGAAGATCCGCATCCTCCCCTCCTATCACAGATAGTCGTGCCAGGAAATTCAAAAGACATCCCGTCCTGTCGTCATCATAAGCTTTCTCATCCTCGCCCCATATCACTATCCCACCTCCACTACAACTCTACCATGGGGCGTCTCACAACTTTGTTTGGAATGTGGGGACCTCCAAGGCGAAAGTCGATTCCTCCGCCAAGTTGTCGTGAGATAATGAGACCCCTAGGAATAGGCTCTGCGCGAAGCTTCAACCGCACCCGTCACCCTCAAGCCACATCAGTTTTCCATAGTAAGCAGCGCTGCATCAAGCAGCGGCATCAATGCAGTAAGCTACACTAAGTGGGATCAGACCCTACAGTCCTCCGACCTCAGGTCGGAGTGTTTATAAGCGGGCTAGTAAAGCGGACTAAGACATCGGAACAACGGAAAAGGTTCATTGTGCAATTCACAATCACTGGCATCATTTCAGCAAGATGTTCCAACATACCCAAGTGACCTTGCTTTCCGTCACGGTACACAAAGAAGTGAAGTGCTCATAAAGGATAAATGTATGCAGACGCAACTGGGAGAGATCCCTGAGGATGAATTCTATTATCAGCGCAGGCAGCGACTTGATTTTTCTCCCACTGGGTAATAACACTACGAGAGTTAGCGCTAACTGTTGTGTGGTAAGTCATTGCCACGTGACATCATATCCTCTGCGTATCGTGCCTGCCAATGTATGCCAGGAGTGTGGAATGTATATACGCGCTGATCCTTGACTGGAGCAATCGAAGTCATTTCAAACGTTGCATTTCATTTTAGGGGCAGCATCACACCTTCCAGATAAAGATAATCATCACCAACAAAACTTTCCATCACCTCAACGTTTCCCTAATCACAATGGCAGCCAAATCAAGCACAACCGCACTCCTCCACACATCCCTCCCCGACCTCACCCTCATCTCCCAAGGCAAAGTCCGGGACATCTACACAACCTCAGATCCCACCACCCTCCTCTTCGTCGCAACAGACCGAATATCCGCCTACGACGTCATCCTCAACAATGTACGTACGTCCCAACCCCCCTTCCCTACCCACCCTCATTCATCTCACCAACGCCGTTCATGAATTAGGGAATCCCAACAAAAGGCCAACTCTTAACCACCCTCTCCCTCTTCTGGTTCACCAAACTCGCCGATATCATCCCAAACCACCTCATCACCACCTCCCTCTCCTCCATGCCACCCGAAGTCCACAAATACGCTGATCAGCTAGAAGGACGTGTAATGCTCGTGAAAAAAGCAGAGGTCGTTCCGATCGAAGCGATTGTTAGAGGATACATCACCGGTAAGCCCTCATCTTCTCTATTGCAACTGCGACTGGTGTTACTCACCGGTTCGCAGGTTCCGCATGGGCAGAATACAAAAAGACTCAAACAGTCCACGGAATTCCTATACACGCCGCCCTAGTCGAATGCCAAAAACTTCCCGAACCAATCTTCACGCCTTCTACAAAAGCTGCTCAAGGTGCTCATGACGAAAACATCTCACCTACCCAAGGTTAGTTACACAGCCCTTCTGCTGCTGTTCACGCACACTTTTGTTGAACTTGACCCGTGCCAATTTTGGGACTTTGGCCGCTTAACAGCTGTGGAATTAATAGGTCAAGATCTGTACGATAAAATCTCTTCCACAGCTCTACAGCTCTACAAAACCGCTGCGTCCTATACAGAATCGAAAGGCGTCATTCTCGCAGATACCAAATTCGAATTCGGTCTCATCTCATCTCCTTCTCCTTCTTCTTCTCCTTCTTCCCCAAACAAGCAAGAACTGATACTAATCGACGAAGTCCTAACACCCGACTCATCTCGCTACTGGCCACTAGAGGGATACACCCCCGGAAAACCTCAACCAAGTTTCGATAAACAATACCTCCGCGATTGGCTCGTATCTTCTGGTTTTCGAAAAGGATTAGAAAGTGGACCGGAGGGTAGGGAGGGAGAAGGGTGGACGATTGACGAAAAGGTTGTTGAGGGGACTAGAGCGCGGTATCAGGAGGTTGTTGATTTGTTGACGAAATAGAAGTTGTAAGATCTATCTATATCTTTTTTAGAAGTGGCACTCGTTTGAGCGTTCACAGCCGATGATCAGAAGAGACAAGAACCTAGACGAAATTATTTCGAATGAGCTGTAGAAGTTGAAGGCGGCTTCATGATCCGAGTCGAGGGCTGACTGCGGCTACTCGGGGGATATCTTTGGTGAAACGCGTGGTAAGCGGTAGTACCTGAGTTGCGTACTGCTTGGGTTCAGAAACCAGCGGGCATCTTCTTATAGCTCCATTCACCATGGAGAATGCTGTGAACAGCCGTCAATATGGACTGATGTGAACTATCATGCTGAAAGGCCGACCTGCTAGTTAGACGTGACGGTGCATCTTTACAACAGATTTTGGTACACAAGGCGTTGGGATTGCTTTGAGAATGCCAAGTACTTAATTCCACGGTCGCACCGACTGGGCGGTTCTGAATTCACGAGAGCATTGTTTTCGTACCCGCCCGCAGTCAGTCACGGGATCGACAGGAGCCCGTCGAAACAGGTGTTCGAATTTCAAGCTGTCCCCACTCTGCTCCACATGGAGCTTTCCAGTGCATTCGCAAACAAGGGACGCCACTCTGATGTCATCATAGCTCGGATTCCAACTGCGCAACACAGCTCGGAGCAATACCTGCGGCTACCTCTGCCCGCTCACCACACAACTCGGGCACCATCCAGGACTGAACGTACGGAAAGCCACGCTCACAACACGCCTTGAATCTATTGCTACTTGCCCTGTCTGGCTGTGTCGTTGGCTCAACGCCAACCAACCCAAGGCTAGGCAGACTTTGCACACAGGGTCATACATGACTTTCCTGCTTATAGCCATGGAGCAGAAATTCTGGGGTTCAAAATCAAAAATAAATACACTCGTCGGGGCGAGAAGAAGAAGTTTCACCTTGTCATCCATCAACTTACGTTATAACATAAGCACACCCCAACCTACTTATAACCCCACCCCACCTGTCCGCCATCTTCCACTTCTTCTTCTTCACGAACCCATACACCCTATACCGATTCCCTATACCCAATAATGAACTTCAAACTCCTCTCCCTCCTCGCCCTCGTCTCCTTCGTCACTGCCCAGACTCCCTCCGTCAGCGGGGGTGGTGCTGCCCCCGGCACCGAATCTGGCGCTACTCCAAGCGCATCCGGCGAGCCTGGCACTCCCACTGATATCCCCCAATGCCTTCAAGACTGCATCGCCCAAGTCAGCAGCCAAACCGGCTGTGACCCGTAAGCATACAACTCACCCACACACACTCAAACTTCGAATCTAACCAACCCCGTCACTTCCCAGCAACTCCGACCCCACCTGCGCATGTTCCCCCGACTTCATGAGCGCCGTCACACCCTGCGTCACAACCTCCTGTTCAGCCTCAGACCAAGCAACCGCAATCCAAATCCAACAAGATACCTGCAGTGGCGGTAAGTCCTTCTCAAACCTTAACCTTACCTGACATCACAGGAGCTAATCCCACCTCTCCTTCTTCACCCCAAAGGTGCAAGTGGTTCCGGCGCCAGCGGTGCAAGTTCCGCACCCGCAACAGGCAGCGCCACCATCCTCCCCACCAGCATCCCCGCCTCCGGTAGTTCCATCACCACCAGTCGCCCAACCAGCACACCCACCGCAAGCGTGACCAGACCCGCTTCTACCTCTGGTACGCCTTCCGGCTCTGGTTCTGCAGCCAACACTTCGAATGCCGCTGCTCCTGCTGCTGGGCCTATTGCAGCTCAAGGTCTTTGGGCTATGGCTGCGGGTGCTTTGGGTATTGCCGTTGCCCTCTAGACTGTTCTTTCTTTCTTTCTTTGACAGACGTCAGACAAGACGTCAGTCAAACTTTTCGGAAATGGGGTTGTTCTAAAAATAAGCGTGATTTGTGTGGGGTCTTGGCCCTGTTCTCATGGACTTCTTTAGCTTGGGATTTGTTTGGACGTTTTTTATGTAGGCGTGGATAATTTCTGCGATTAATATCATTGTGTTGGTGGTGGTGGTGTTGATTGCTGATCACTCGGTGCGACTGTGGCTATGGCTGTGTGGGTTAAGGTGTTGTTGAGTTGACTCTGGCTTGCTGTTTGGGGATGTTGAGTTACCGAACCGAGATCGAGACAGCGGGGAGTGGCAGAGTGGCATGATTTTGATTTTCGGGTTCGGCTCCCACGAGTTACGGGAACTGTGCCGTTATGACCCCATTGAAAATGAACGTTCTCAAGGTGATCACCAGGCCTCTTGGCACTAAGCACGAAAGCGGCTACTTTTATATCAAAACTCATGGCACTACAACTGAAATACTCCCGACCACCAGACACGAGTCCGTGGTACCGAAACTCTCGTCTTCGGATTGCTGGTGTCCTCCGAAAACCACTCTCAAGCTCAAGAAATCCTGCCAGCCAGTGTCTAAGCACAAAAGCACAAAAGTTGGAAGGCGGACTCTACGCGCTGGTAGTTATGAATGAGCCCTACCCGCCAACACTAGAATAGGACTAGGATAGGGGGGAAGGTATGGGCATGGGCATTACAGTAACTACCCGATGGTTGTGCACGCGTGAGAGTTGTAAGTGTTGGATTTGTAGTACAATTCCCATGCGCTGAAAAGAGCGGGTTTTTAGTAGCTTTCAGCATCCGCAAGAGTAAACCAACCTAACCTGGTCGGTTTTTCAATCACCTGATCAATGCCAAGAAACCGCGTTGTGTATACTTGGGCCAGTTGTCCCAATGAAGAGGGTAAAAGTTGGAGAAGCGTGTACCATGGGAGAAGAACTCGGTTGGAACATCGGAAGGTGTTACTCACTAGATATCGATTTGAGTTTTAGGGAGGGGAGTTTAGAACTATCGCTGGTCTTGTTGGCTGCTTCTGCCATCAGTGTTATTTGGAACTTTGGGATCGAGGGTGTACTGAGCACTGAGCTTTGACTACGTACTTGTCGAGCTGTTGTTGGGCTTGTTGGACATAACATTTCCGAGTGTCCAGTAATATATATGCGTATGATCGAACGATTGGGCTCTGGACAGGCTGTTGGAATAAGGGGTGATGGGGTGCTTTCGTCGAGGACTCGTACTTATAATGTTATCTAATCTAATTACGGTTACCAAGGCATTGATGGTGTAGCGGTAACATTGGGTCTTCCCATGGCCTAGCTCCGGGTTCGACTCCCGGTCAATGCAGCAGAGCCTTTCTTTTTCCCCATCAACGAGCTCGACAATCTGGATTTCTGTAAAAAGCTAGCTCCCCTTTTGAGAGATGGGCACACTCGACAAAAGGAACAATGTAAAAATAACCTAGCCTCATGTATACACAGGGAACTTGGGAATTAGGAATGCGGATAATTTTATACGTTTTTTTTATCTCCGAAGACTCGACCAAGAATGTGGAAATTGATAAGCGCTTTACGAATCACTAGGATTCATCCCCGTAAGACAAGCATTAGATACATTTCATGGCAGTCAATAAACCTCGTAAAATACGCCCTGTACATGAACCAACTCGTGACCATTTTATGGAAGAGCAAACTCTTTCGAGAACAAGTCTATGGATAGTTAGAGACATAGTAGACTCCTTTGAAGGACCGACCGACCGCGGCTCAAGCTACGTCAAGTACAGTTAGAATGAAAGTTTTTAATCGAAGTGACAAGAAACGAACCAGTCATTATATGATTCCGGGGAAGAACCACCAAGGCACATTAGCAGCATAAACATCCCACTCATCCTTAAACAACTTCTTCATCTGCATATCCTCCGCATGCGCACGACTAATCCCAACACAAATCGTCCACAACCACCACACCACCCAAACAATGAGCGCATTACGAGACGAAGTGAGTGGACCACATTCGGTTAACCAGCTTCCTTTGGTTAGGTGTGAGAGGGTAAGACCGCCAACGAGGAGGAGTGAACCTGTGTAGGCTGGGTGACGAACGTAGGCGTAGAAACGGGTTGTGATGAGTGTGTGTTCGGGGTGGATTGTTAAGTCGAAGGTGAACATTTGGCCTAGGGCTTTGAAACAGTCGAGACGGATGTAGGAGCCTAGGACGGCGGCGATGACGCCTACTATGAAGGCGGGAGTGATGCGGACTGGGTCTGGAGATTTGTCAGAGGTGGAGGGACAGATGAGGGTGCTTGTGAGTGTTGGGTTGAGGGAGGAGAGAAAGGGGATATGCGGCTCGAGGATGTAGAGGACTTCGAATGTCGCACAGAACCAAAAAAAAATTTGATGGCACTGTCATGGAGAGAGTGTAAGCCTCCGATAATGGCGTTGGTTTTTGGTTTGAGGGGATTGTGGTGGTTATTACCTTGAAAATGAAGGGAGCAATTTGGAGGATGTAGAGTTCGTCCGTGTGGTAGCGCCCCTTGGATGGCGTAGGGTTTGGCGGCGTGCAGGCTAGTTGGTTGGCAAACGCCTGGACGAGAACAAGAGCAACACGCGAAAGGGGCATTTGGCGAGTGTGATTTTGTATCAGGAGGAGGAGGAGGATGGGGATGAAGGGCGGAAAATGGGAGATTGTTATATACGGTTTGTAGGCTGTTGATAAAAGGAGGTGCTGAGGTAACACGGGTCTGGGGGGGCAGCCATTATGCTCATCGGAATTTGGATTTGGAAAGAGAAAGGTCGGATATGAGAGGCTGGATTCTCATTTGTGGATCACGACAGCCTCTTGCTTTGCACTTTGTTGATTACCCTCGAAGTCTAGTCCTATACTGCCGAATCTCCGCGGTACTATGTGTAAGGCCTCCGTAGTCTCGGGGAGTGCGAATATGTTTTCTCTATACTTACCCAGGAGCCATCTTGACGGAAGACATGGAAGATAGGTATGGTGGCTACGAGCGCTTATGTGCGGAACAAGCCGATGACAACAAATGTGGATAATCAATCGATCATATGTATCTCGGCGACAAAAAACATACGAAGCTCTTTGCGGTACCCTGACATCTATTTCCCGTAATTACCGCAAAATGGATGCAACGTGGTCTCCGTCTTCTTGGAAATCAAAGCCGGTCGCTCAAGTGAGTCTGTGTTCCGCGTATTCAAACTTTTTATCTACCGGATACTGACTACAGAGAGACGTTTAGGATGTCGCATATCCCGATCACCAGCATCTTGAGAGGTGCCGTCCTCCATCTTTATTTTTTTGCGTTTATTGAGACAACTCTGTACGCAGAGTCTTGTCCAAAATTGCAACCTTGCCTCCAATGGTCACCCCTTCCGAGGTTTGCTCACTATGAAGCTACTCGGACTTTTGGCCACGTCTCACCTACCTACACCAGATCGAACGGCTTCGTCATCAACTTGCCCAAGTACAACGCAACGAAGCTTTTCTCCTTCATGCTGGAGACTGTGCTGAGAGCTTCGATGCTTGCACGCACGTACGTCTGCATCACATTGACTTTTTGCCTCCAATCCATTCATGTGCAACAGGAAAACATCACCCATAAAATCGGTCTCATCCTCTCATTCTCGCTGATCCTTATCTGGGGTGCCCGACTCCCAGTCGTGCGTTGATTGGATGCCTACTTCAGGGGTTCATTGGACCTGATTAATCAACACTAGGTTCGCATCGGACGAATTGCAGGCCAATATGCCAAGCCACGGAGTAGCAGTTATGAAAAGATAGGGGACAAAGAAGTCTTGAGCTTCAGGTGAGTTCTTCTCGCCTCATTTCCAAAGTTCCCAAGATCGGTTTTATCAAAGTATTCGCCTAAAAAAGGGGTGATAATGTCAACGGGCAAGTCAGTCCAAATCTCCGTCCGTGCTTAAAATATTGATTCGGCGAGCTTTAATACTCAAACAGACTTGACCATAACGACCGTACTCCAGACCCTGAACGCCTCCTCAGGTACTACTCATCATTTTAGTTGTGAGACCAGACTGAACGAGCTAATCTACGGATTCTTGTGTCTGTCTCTCTCTCTCATCAACAACCGACCGACCACCGTCCTCGTACTTACCCGCAGAGCCTACTTTTATTCGACTACTACCCTTAACTACCTTCGTGGTCTTCTCACTTCTGGCTTTGCCTCGCTGCACCATCCTCGTGATTGGTCACTCGCACACGTTCGATCTCCGTCACTCCGGTACGCACGACACAATCTGTCGCATTTCCTTTGCTTGACTATCCCCCCCTCCAAAGGCGCGAATTCGAGACTATCGTTGACGGTTTATCAGATGCGCTCGATTTCAGTCGGACGATCGGTGTCGAGTCTGGTAGTGCTCCGTACGAAAAGGGCGGAGGACGAGGAACACTTGGAGAAGTTGATTTTTACACCAGGTGTGCTTCTCTTACGCCTCGTTGCGTGGAATCTCTAATCATTAACGTTCTGGCTGTTTCTACCTTCGCATGTCTATGCCTATGCCTATGCCTATGCCTATTCTCATACCTACCTTACCCCCCTTCATTCATTCATTCCAATTCACCTTCTACCCTTCTACCCTTCCTTTTGTCATATCCGCCCACCTCGAAACTCAACCCCTCGGTTTTTGTCCCCTTCTCCCGCGGTCGGTTCTACCACACATTATTCGGCCGAACTCGAACCACCGCGCGCGGGTCGTATTCCATTCTATTTCTATTTCGACAGTCATGAAGGGTTGATGCTCAACTACGAAGAAGCACTCACGAGAGAGTTTCCCATTCCTTCTTCCACATCAACATCCACATCCACATCCACATCCACATCTACATCTACATCTACTTCATCCGAAAAGCCGAACGCGAACGGAAAAAAAGCGTACTACAACACCGCGGCGCATTTTTTATGGATCGGGGATCGTACGCGGTCGCTTAATGGTGCACATGTTGAGTATTTCAGAGGGATTAGGAATCCGATTGGGATCAAGGTTGGACCTACGTTGAAGGATGAGGAGTTGGTTCGGTTGTTGGATGGTATGTGTCGTTTTTCCATTTCCCTCTCTATGGTCTACCGGAATCTGGGGTGTTTGATATATGTGTGATTGTCCTTTTTTGTTGATAGTCGTGAACCCGACTAAGGAGTTTGGGAGAGTCACTTTGATTACGCGGTATGGTGCTTCCAAGGTAAGTTTGTGGGGTTTAGTACTTCTGTGCTTGTTGTCTGATATTGATATACTTGTAGATCGATAAACACCTTGCCGGGCATATCAATGCTGTGAAGTCGTCGGGTCATCCAGTTGCTTGGATATGTGATCCAATGCACGGAAAGTAAGTAACGTCCAGTGATCGTAATTGTAGGTTCGTGATGTGTGTGGTTGGGCTGGGCAGACGTTGGTTTCGCTCTTGCTTTGATGATACGTTGCGTTGCTTGACTACGAGCAATGCCCAGTCAAAGCCAAACAGACAGGTTTGCGGTGCGCTTCTCCTTAACTCCAGCTCTCACCTCGGACTTGGCGCGCGCAGAACCATCTAACCCTTACCCCTTACCTACCACCACCCCTCTCTCTCTCTCTACTTCTCTTCGACATCTTGGCATTAGCATGACCTTCTTCTACCCATCCCCATGCCACCAAATCTGAATCACTAACGACCCTTTCTTTGTGAGCAGCACACTCACTTCATCAACCGGACACAAAACACGTCATTTCAGTACAATCATTAACGAATTAACGGCTTGCTTGAGAATTCACGCCGCTTGCCATTCACGTCTTGGTGGTGTTAGTCTCGAGTTTACGGGAGAGTTGAATGAGGAGGGGTTTAGTGTTACGGAGTGTCTTGGTGGGAGTATGGAGTTGAGTGAGGAGCAGTTGGGGTTGAGGTATCAGGTGCGTTCTCTCTCCTTTTTTTTTCCCCCTCCTATGTTGGATTCGGATGTTGATGCGCGTGCGGTATAGTCGTTTTGTGATCCCCGCCTCAACTTTGAACAAAGTCTTGGTATGTAAATCTTGGATCTTGTCGCTTCGGCTTTGATAAGATGGGGCTGACGACGAGCCTCTGGGTTTGGGTAGATGTTGCTTTCCTCATTTCGAATTATTTCAAGAAGGAGAGGAGGGGGAAGAATACGGAGAATGATGTGCTTTATGCGGAGCTTGGTGGGCGCACGCCGAAACCGAAACTGCAATGAACAACGACAGTGAAAGAAATGTGATTAAGTAACGGGAAAAGTGGAAGCGTACCTGTGGTGTAACGTAGGGACCGAATTGAGAAGAAAGTGCCGCGAAACTTAGGATGCTTTGGCTGCAGTATGCAGGTGATGATGTCTTGAGGCTGCTCTACTCTTCGGAACCTGTGCGCGTGAGACTTCGAAGACCCAGCATGTTCAGGTGCATCAGAGAAAGAAACAAAGGGAAAAATACAACTTGAATTCCATAGTGGAGCCTGCCCGTTCAATACAATGGGTTAAGTGAAAAAAAGCGCGCGAAGAGAGGGAGGGGGGGGGGTATGTATACTCGGAGGTGATAAAGATAAATCAACGAGACGCAATCACGATCATCAAACCGAAATCAAAAGATGAAGATACCAATACCAACAATACCAGAAACAACCGCGCCAACGAGCAACGTGAGCGTATCATGTATCGATGAAGCACTCCCAGTGAAAGAAGACGGAGGGGCGAATTGGGTGCTAAATACCACCACAGTTTGTGGTGACGAACTTGTAGATAACGGAGTTGGCGTTAACGTTGGGGTGGTGGGTACCACCACGAGGGATGAAGCAGAGGAAGAGGTGGTGGTGGAAGAGGTCGACAATGTGGTGTTGGGAGCGTTACTGGGTGTACTGGGCTGTGGGGGTGGTAGTGGTGATTGACCGGTGGTGATTGTGACGATTGTGATGGGAGGTGCGAATGTTGGACCGGTGCTGGTTGTTCTAGGGTTTGGTTGGGGGAGGGGAGGTGGTGAGGGTGATGTGGTTGTTGTGCTTGGAGTTGTCGCTTGAGAGGGGGGGGGGGGGTGAGGAATGGTGTGGGTGTGTGGAGGGGTTGGGAGAGAGACGTACGTTTTGCGCAGAAGGAGTTGACGATTGTGTTAGCAGAGCCGAGGTCTTCTATCTGACATGACCGAGAAATGCAGTTGTGGATATCAAGCTGTCCAGGACATAGACATTGCGCCGTTGGGCTGGAAGTGAGGATCATTTTAGAATATTTAGGGGCGCTAAGATATGGTAAGTAAACCTACAGGATACAATTTCTTGCCTTGGCTACTTCGGCGACACAAGTTGCTGCGCAAGGAGGTAAAGAACCAAGGCCCTGCGCAAAGGCAGTTGGAAGCGCAAGCGTGGATAAAAGCGCCACGACAAAGAGTTTTGGGAGCATTATAATGGGGAGAGAGAAAGGAGTGACTGTGGTTGCAGAGTTGTGTTAACGGGAAAGAGGGGAGAGAATGACAGAAGCGGCTGGTAGTGACAGGGAGACGGATTGACAGAGTGAGAACGTCAATGGAATCTTTAGGCTGACTGCGTGTCTGTGGTGCTCGTTTCCGCATGCGTGAGTGTTCATGTGCCAACATATCAACCGATCTTCTCGACAGTGATGACATAAGAAAACAGAAAACATTTCAGAAAACAAACTCCTGCTCTAGTTATTGATTGAACTTGAAGTCTTACATCCCTTAGTTTTTCCCCTCATCTGCGTATGAGGCAGTTGGAATTGTGGACGTAACTGGCGAACTGGTGGTGGGCCTGGAATATCGAGGTGTGGCTGATCACGTTGGCAGGATATTTTAGGCTGACAAGAATGAATAGCCTTTGGGACTGAGATGTCAACTATCGGTGTGGCTTCTTTTTGAATTGCGGGAATTCGCGCCAAGCTGGACCTGGGTGAGGAATGGGCTTGGTATTCGGCTGTTGCACGGTGGCTTCTTGATTCGGGGGTGCTGAGCTGTATGATTAATGACCGGGCTGTTGCCTGCTATTGGGCGGTCTAGAATGACATTCAGTGCCACCTCTAATTTAGTCCCTTATGGCGTGAAGTTGTTCGGGCAAAGGGAGCACTTAGGGATCCTGTGGTTATTTATTTCGCCGAAAGGGATGGAACCCGAAAGAAAGAGGCCACAGACCCGGATTTGGTTTCGGGAGGAACCTGTGATAGCCACCCTCTCGAAAGTGTCCTTTTGGGGGACATTGGTCTCAGATAACCTTCTAGCTATGTCAGCCTTCTGGCAATGTGCGTAAACAGACAGAAGACGCACTTACGCTGGGAACAGCAAAGGGCCTCATGGGGATTGGGACCAGCTCCAATGTTCTTTCCATCCGAGTGGAGATTGCCAGCTACTTATGAATACTTATGAGGGGGAGTTTGAACGCAGAAGCGCCACGGATCGGGAGGGTTGCATACAAGCCACGGCTCCGGTACAGTAGTTGGCTTCAAACCGGTTTCTCCGTCTCTAGTCAATCGAGGAGATCTTCTGATGTTCATTAATCAGCCTGAGCCTGGGGCTGGCATGGGCGGCCGTCCAATGGACTTTACTTGAAAAGTGTCAATCACAAAGAACAGGGAAGATTATTCTTCGACATGTGGGAACCCGGGCACTGTGACTGATTGAGCAATCACCATGAGCCGATGAGCCGGCGAGGCGTGTATATAGGGTCAGAAGATGGGACATATTTAGACTTTGAAAGTTATCTGGACCGCTCTATCCTTCACTGACATTGAGGAGACAATCTGTCATTTCATGAACACAGGATATGGGTTTCACAGAGGACACAGCGCCCATACGGTCGTTATGACGTCTGGATATCACCCTCTGAACAATTTCCCTGACATCGGGATATCTAGTAATAGGCTCGGCTTGATGTGATCGTTTCAGAGAAGAGGTCAATATCAGCGCCGTTATATACGAGCAAAAGATTTATTCTGCCGCTCAGGTCTGAGAGCTGTGGAAAACCAGCTTGGTACCTTACAGATGATGGGAATAGAAAAAGGTTGAATGGGTGAGAATCGGACTAGCTGGGTAGGCGTTGTCGTAAAACAGCATTGGACAGCAAGCGGGGAGGCCCCGGCGCAGGGGAATGAGGGCCGAGTTGTGCGGGGAGAGGCGACAAGTAATGAAACCAAAGGAGGAAGGGGACATCAGGGCAGTTTCTGACAGATAGCATGTGACCCGGACATACTCGATCGGGACAAAGGAAAGGCGTGACAGGTTACGACACAGGATTCAGCATTGTCACGGCGTGACTGGTGATCCATCCTGACCACCGCTGCTGTCGACTGGTCTCCATCCACAACCACCATCTCCCCATCTCCCCTCCATCTCCCCACTATCCCCTTACCCTCCCCACCTCTTCCCCGCCAGCCATGGGTGCTTGTATCTCCAAGGGCGACCAGCAGAGCAAAATGCGCTCAGAAGAGATAGACCGCTCACTGGACGAGGACAACAAGCGTCTCAAGCGCGAGTGCAAGATTCTTCTACTCGGTGCGTCCGACTTCAACTACCCGTCCCACAACACTGCTTATATGCGTGTGGAATAGGCTCAGGAGAGTCGGGAAAGAGTACAATCGTCAAACAGATGAAAATCATCCACCAAGGAGGCTTCACCCAGGAACAGCTCCTCGAATACCGTCCCATCATATATCGGAATGTCGTCGAGTCAGCCCGCTCCGTCGTTATCTACATGCGCAAGACTGGCATCGAGTGCAAGGAACTTTCGAATAGGGTGAATAATCAATCAGCTTCCAGGTCGTCCCGTCAATTAACCGCAAACATCATCAGCTGCTTATGGAGAAAATCTTGGACTACAACCCAGAACCTTATGGCGGATCCGACGTCCACTTTTCCCCAGAGATTGCTGAGGCTATCCACCAGTTTTTGAAGGACCCCATCGTCCCCAAGGTCATTGAGGATCATATGAGCGAGTTTTATCTCATGGACTCTGCCGAATAGTGCGTTGCTAGCCACCCTCTTACCTTTTCATGACCTAAACATTTCGAAGCTTCTTCAACAATGTCCTTCGGATTGGTGCTCCGGGTTATGTGCCGACAGAGACCGATGTCCTGCGCGCTCGACAGAAGAGCGTGGGCATCACTGAGACTCGCTTTAGCATGGGGCAACTATCGTACGTTGACACTGCGTTCCTCAGTCTCGTTACTAACACAACCGCTTTGATTAGTATACACATGTTCGATGTTGGCGGCCAACGTTCGGAACGTAAAAAGTGGATTCATTGTTTCGAATCAGTGACATCCATAATTTTCTGCACTGCCCTCAGTGAATATGATCAGGATCTGCTCGAGTACAAGTCGCAGGTGAGCTCGTTCTTCCCTCGTTGTTAGGTTCCAAAATTAATAGCCTTAAGAATCGAATGCGGGAGTCTCTGGTGCTGTTTGAATCCGTCATCAATTCTCGCTGGTTTATTCGCACATCGATCATCCTCTTTCTGAACAAAATTGACGTGTTCAAAACCAAACTTCCCAAGGTCCGTTTTCTCCGCCACGCTCGCACTTCCCTGCGCTGACGTAATACTTCTCTGACAGGTTCCACTGGCAAAGTTCTTCGAAGAGTACACGGGTGGCACGGATGTCAACAAAGCGGCCAAATATATCCTATGGAAATTTATGCAGGCCAATCGTGCCCGCCTCAGTGTATATCCTCAGTATGGTCACTCTTTCTCTCTCTCGTACTGTTCTGATGTTCTGTTTAGCTTGACGCAGGCTACGGACACGACAAATATCCGACTAGTATTCGCGGCCGTCAAGGAAACAATATTACAGAACGCATTAAAAGACTCGGGCATCCTATAGTGTTCGACCATAGAGTTCCTCTCTTGTTTCGTAAGTGGGTATCTTCGTCATCTAGACCTAGCTCCTGATTCCTTTGTGTAGGTTTCTTTTTATTATCAACACCATGCGTATTTGTCTTGTTCGCTGTTCGTTGCATTTCCCGTTATCCCCGTCATGATTCCCCTCTGCATGCATCTCATCTTATCATATTCCCTCATTTCAGTTCCAGCTTTTAATTCTTTCTCTTTTTCATCCCTCTCCGCGGTCGAGCCGGACGGAATTCATCAGCCCGATATAACCCCTACACACGAAGCTATGCTGTTATCCGGATTGACATACCCTTCTACGCTCCCACGGATGCGCATCCCTCCCCACCATCTGCCCCCCTCCCCCCACGTACAACGCCTCATAACCGCCTTGCAATCACACTTTCTCTCAGCTTGGTCCACCTTTTTTTTTTCTTCGTTTATTGTTTTGTACACTTGTAACATGCAATTTGGTGGATTTGTTGCGTTATCTCCTTACCCTTTCTCCCCCTCTACCCTTCAGCTCCATTTTGCTTTTCCTTTCTCAATATTAGTGCCGTTACCTTGTACGGCTTTTCCCCGCTTTGCTTTCTTGACGTCTCAAGCTATTTCCCGCGATATCCTTTTTCCCTTTTTCCACCCTGTGATATCCTCCACACCTTCCCTTAGTTTCGGACCTATTTTATATATGGAACCATTGTGGTTTCGTTGTACTTGTAGTCGGTATGTTTTGCAATGAAAGTTATGTCGAGCTTTGCATGCATTGGATGTTGGGATGTGTATTTTAAGGCGGCTGCGTCGAGATTGTTGTCACGACATTGATCGGCAATAATGAAAATGACGAAGATAGACCATAGACGGAGCGCTGCGTTCAGAGTCACATGGCTCGAGTACTAAAGTTTGAATATACACGACTTGTGGCGCGATTCCTTCAGAAGCTTTGAGAGTACGTTGTTAAAGATGATTAGTTGCGTTCAAAGTTGGCTGTAGCTGTAGCGCGATCTGTAGCATAATTACTAAGACCCCCGACTATGCAGCAAGAGGAAGGTTCCGTCGAGGTAGAATGTCCACGGCTGACGTGTGCAGGTTCGCGTAATGCTGTTGATGATGATGTGTACCTGGGTTGCGTAAGGTCGTTTTTGCCGCAGGTGTTTGTCCACAAACAACCGCGTCGCCTTGTGCGTGTCCTCCTTGTGTGCGTCCTTCCTCACAGTATACACCATGACGCGACTGCGTACAAAAACATATCATGATCCATGAATATATTCAACACATATTTTCTACATGTGATCTGGCTTAAATCCGCCGTTGTGAACCATATGGCCTAAGCGCTTGTAACAAGCTCCGTCACCGTATGTCAAGTCATCATCGTCCGCTTCATGTAATGTAGATGGATGAGCTCGGTTTTATCATCATCATCGTCATCATCAATTGAGTAAAGTACAGTATATGGCAACAGCGTGTGGTCCCCGTCGGTCACGTTATCCTGTCCAGGCTGTCCCTCAAGCAGGTGGATTGTCACTTTTTTTTATTTTTGTTCTCTTTTTCTGGGGCCAAAAGACTTTGTGTGCCCTATGAGCGAGAGAATATTATCAAAAATAGATTTCGCTGATGGGGTTGTTTAGTGCCGTCATGGTTGTGTTACCCACCTTGCAGTTTGCCGAGGACTGGCTTAATGCTTAATGCCATGTCGAAAGCCAAGCTTGGTGTCCTGCCCCTCCTCACGATATACCCCATGACGCGACTGCGTACAAAAACATATTGTGGTATATTGTATCATCCTGAATATCATCACAATACATATTTTCCACATGTGATCTGGCTTGAATCCGCCCGCCGTTCGCCGTTGTGAACCATACGAGATGCTGTAAGGGCTTCAAGTGGTAGCAAGCTCCGTCACTGTAAGTCATCGTCCTCTTCATGTAATGTTGAGTACCGATGTAGATGGATGAGCTCGGTTATATCATCATCATCATCAATTGAGTGCATATATGGCAGCGTGTGTTCCCCGTCTTTCACGTTATCCTGTCGCTCAAGCAGGTGGAATGTCAAACTTTTTTTTATTTTTGTTCTCTTTTTCTGGGTATGCCGAAAGACTTTGTGCGCCCTATGAGCACGAGAGTATTAAAATAGATTTTGCTGATGGGTTGGTTAATGCCGTCATGGTTGTATTACCCACCTTACAGTTTGCAGTTTGCCGAGAACTGGCTTAATGCTTAGTGCCATGTCGAAAGCCAAGTTGTGTTGTCCTTGCCCCTCCTCAGGATATACACCCATGACGCGACTGCGTACAAAAACATATTGTGATCTATTGTATCATCCTGAATTTCATCAACACATATTTTCCACATGTGATCTGGCTTGAATCCGCCCGCCGTTCGCCGTTGTGAACCATACGAGATGCTGTAAGGGCTTCAAGTGGTAGCAAGCTCCGTCACTGTAAGTCATCGTCCTCTTCATGTAATGTTGAGTACCGATGTAGATGGATGAGCTCGGTTATATCATCATCATCATCAATTGAGTGCATATATGGCAGCGTGTGTTCCCCGTCTTTCACGTTATCCTGTCCCTCAAGCAGGTGGAATGTCAAACTTTTTTTATTTTTGTCCTCTTTTTCTGGGTATGCCGAAAGACTTTACGTGCCCTATGAGTGCGGGAGTATCAAAAATAGATTTCGTTGATGGGTTGGTTAATGCCGTCATGGTTGTATTACCCGCTTAATGCATATGCCGAAAACCAAGCTTGTTGTCCGGCCCCGACTCAATCAATCTAGATCTACCTACTCCTAAATGTACTGTAAAGGCAGCCATCGTTGTTTTGATTGTAAAGAGATATTCCACTGAGAGGGATAAGTTTGAAATTGGCGAGTCATGAACGAGCGTATTGAAATTTTGTACACTGTACACGTTCAATTTCCATCGACAGAGTTTCCTGCTGTGTGCGTCGAAATGGATGAAGTTAACCGTTGGCGACTTAGCATTCAACTGATTTGCTGAACCACCTTATTTTATTGCACCGGTAGCCTGCTCGAATAATATTCTGATGTCTTACCTTGGCTCTCTAGTCTGAGTAATGAGCTTGCATCTCGACTGAAGGATATCCGCTTGCACGATATACTGCTTAAGATTAAAGATATACTTCTTTCTTTTTTATTACCAAAGAAAAGTTAATACGAGTTTCGTCGAGTCCCTTAGGAGTCAAAGTCCTAGAGTCGTTCCGTGAACATGTTGTTGAACCATATATGAAGGTGAGCAACTGCATTGCGCACAAAGTAAAGTCCATAACAGACTAAAACATATTTCTATTTGTCACAATGCCATAGCACAGCTTCAACAAGTAAAAGATTGTGGTGTCAGCTGTCCCTGTTCACCATACAACAATTGACATTCACGCACAAATAAAATGGATACAATCATGTAGACCGGACTACTCCAGAAACATACCCTTGTTTCATAATTGTTCTCCTGCATTATATTTACATCTATCTGGATACATCATGTTTTAATCTATTTACTTCATTTATCTTATTAGGATATACATGAAGAACCGGCAAGAGATTTTGCAAGTTGAATGCCTCACCGGGGTTACCCAGCATCCAGCTCACCAACAATCCATAAGAGATCACAGACGTAACTGAAAGACACAAAGAGACAATTCCCAGTGTCTTATCTCCAACCAATGCCTGTGTCTCCACCTCCGCAAGTCCTGAAACGGACCTAGTTTGTGCTGTGATATTAGATTGATCAGAAGGATCAACGTAGAGGCCATCCAGAAACGCCTTGCTTGCAGAATGTGTAAAGCTGTTGAAGTTTTCCGTCAATGTTGTTAGATTATGGATTGGGACCCCATGAGGAAATGTGGTGAGGTTCACGGAAATATCTGTAAGGAACATTCTAGTACTCAGGGTACCAATCCACTGCTCGACGGTTTCGTCATTTGTGTCGAGGGGTTCTAACAGGGCTTGAGTGAAAATTGTAGTTATGGCGTCGCGTGGCATGTTTCCGATGGGAGGCAAGCCTGAGGTAGTCACTGTTAACTTCTTGCTCGGGGTGAGCTGTGCATGCCCTCCTGAGACTTCAATGTGAGGGTCGCAGAAGAGGACTGTGGAGAGGGGGGATACCCATTGGGAAGGAATGGAATCGGATGTATTGAGCGTCAGGCCGGACGGATGAAACATTGCTGGAATGTCGTCCAGATTGATGATGGAGCGCTTGCTCTCATTGGGATCAACCGGGAGAGTGCTATTGGTTCCGATAAGGAGTACTGCGGATACAGCGTCAGGCTGCATGTCCAGATATCGATATAATGGGAGTATTCCTGAAGAAAGTTAGGAATCATTCTTCACTATAGCTTGCAGAGCATACCTCCGACATAGGGTATATCTGATAACGGGTCGCTCCAAAGCTCCCATGATTGACCATCGATAACCCAAGTTGTTGCTCCATCATCATCAGAGCTCATCTCAGGAACCCTCCATTCACATGAGTAATTGAAACGAACGACATCCGTCGGATACTCGACATTTCCAGCAACGTCAGGACCGAAAGAACTTTCATCAGGCCAAGCCATCATCCAGCTGGGCTCCATGTCATATTTGAACATGGAGTCTTCGTGGTGTTCCATCAAGGTCAGGTCATAAGTACGGCCTTGAAGAAAAAACAAATTGTTTTCATTATCGTCATCTTGTGAAGAGGTGAGGAGTCGAAGATCGGCCACTCGGACCTGTGTGTCAACCTTGGTTTTCACCTTTGATACTGAGAGTGTACCAGGGGCAAAAGAGTTGAGCGCAGTCAAAGCGAGGGACGTTAGAAACGCAACGCGAAAGGTGATGCTGGGTCTTTGTGTGAAGAAATACCGTGTCCTATCGTCAATTCCAGAAGTAAGTCGCGACACGCGATCGGTAACTCCTGGGATTAGAAGCGAGGTCTTGGTGAGCTGTAGCCGCCATTCAATGCTAAACGCAAACGAAGTCACGTCTGCTAGGAGGGATATAGCTAAGGCTTGCCACAGAATGAAAAGCACAGTGAATCCACCCTTGACCTCGGCTGAGGATAGAGGGATGTCGACTATAATAGGTCCATTTGAACAAACGAGGACGAGCACAAGGAATGCAACTTCAAAAGTGATGAACCCAAGAAGGCGTATCAGAAGGCTTTGAAGGCTTGGGTGGCTTGGGTGGCTCGGGTGTAGTTGTTGATCCAGACTCAGGGCAACTCTGAGGGTCATTCAGTTCTCGCTTTACAGGAATTAGAGAGACACGTACTTTTCATCCTCCCAACCTTTCTCCCGGAGATGATAAATCAAACTCTCTAATTTGAACGGGGGGCGCCGCCATATAACAAGATAAAAGAGGTTGATGACCAATGGTGTCAGAGCGCAGAAAAATAAGCATATTGTGGATATCACCAAGCTTCGACTCGCTACGAGAGCCAAATCGTCCTGCTGGATCGCCCCCCTGACAGGCACGAGGAACAATTCGTCTGGCGTTTCGACATCATAGTCCCGAATATAGGAAGACAATGCCTTTGCACCAGAGTTCATGAACAGATTGAGATTTCGTCGAATTTCTTCAGTCGAAAGGATTCCGACCTCAAATGGATTTGTTGGACTCGAGTCAAAGTTCAATGAAGTATCGTTAAGGAACACTTGGGAAGCAAGAGCTCCGATCCTCATCGGCGCCATCTCATCGTCGTTCTCAAGAGCTTCCATCAAACTAAGCCCGAGAACGACATTCGCGGCACCCAGGGGGATATTTCCAACCTTTGGAATGCCGTTTGCAGGAGGCGATGTAGATAGGAGAGTTAGGGAGGTGTTGGCCTGTGATAGTAAAGCTCGCCCGTCAAGAATGCGAGCTTGGGGGTCACATAGAAGGAACGTAGCGAGGGGTGGCTTGAAATACGCCTCTGCGTTGTCAAATCCAATGAAATGAAATCCAGACGTGTTTAAGATGGTTGGGAGGTTATCCAGATCGAAATTTCTTCTTTTTGAAGATGTGTTGGGGAATGAACTATTGTGTCCAAAAAAGAGATAACCGGACAACCCCACAGGATCCACTACTGGAAGTGTATCGGGGAATTCGCCGGGGATAAATACCTGATCCCTGGAGAAGCGAAACATAGGCATCATCCCTAATGTTATTTGTTAATCAGAGCTGGAGTCCTTTAGAGCGTTTGCTCACCTCCATCAAACGTAGTTGACGGGTCAGGCGTGGTCCAAGGATACCATGCAAACCCGCCTGCATACCAAGTTGTACCCCACTGAGATGTATTAAACGACGGCGCTTCCCACCAGCACGTTATGTTATAGAGGAGAGCATCGCTCTCAAACTCTATGTCCCCTGTCAAACCACCGGCATCAACGTTCGGCCATCCAAGGATAATATTTTCCTGTGTTGTAAATTTGAAAGACGCATTCTGTCGTAGCTCAAGATCGACAACGAGATCTGTCCGGACAATAGGATTAAAAAGGACCGTATTGATATTTCCTCCAGTTGCAGTGAAATTCGTGATATTGATGGTCGCAGGAGTAAAGCGTGGCAGTTCTTCTACATTAATGGACCCAGGCGCGATCCCTGCCATGGCGAGGAGAATCCAGAAACAGAAAAACGAAAGGCGATAGGAGGGACTAGAAGTGCGAGAGAAAAAGTATCGGAAGCGATCACGTAGCCCCGATGTTGTCGTTGAGACCATGTCGGTTTGGCCTGGAACCAACTTTCCAGTTTCCCGAAGACGAAGATGCCATTCACTACTGAACCCGTGGAGGACTATATCCTGAGCGCACATGATGGCGACGGTTTGCCATGCAATGAACAGGACAGTAAAGGTTGATTTCGTGAACGTCTGCGAGGATGATATGGAGCAGGGCAGCGGAATTCCGAGGCATGTGATGGCCAGCGCGATAAACGCGAGTTCAAGTAGAACAAATGTCAGAAGCTGGATCAACAGCCGCCGACGCAGCACCAGTTCACCAGGAACAGCTCTGTCGAGTGGCGAATGCGAGGTGAACCCCAGAGCCATGAGCCGAGGGAACGGGATACACTCTTGGCTACACAGAAGCAGGAGGAGTGACATATATGCGCTTTGGCTGTTGGGAGAAGTCGCGAAGGATGATGATCGTTGCGATACTCATGTTCCTCTGGCTCGCCGCTGAAGGAAGAAGGACGCGAGAAGTCTTGTGCCAGGAATAGACTGAAAGTCCTACCTCGAGGTGAGAGACCCCTCGTTATTTTCGACTGGCGAGCCGATAGTTATCAGGCATTTGAACAGGAACGGCAATACACTGTGAAAGGCATCTTGCCAGTAGCTCCACCCCTGGCATATGTTAAACAGTCCCCAGTTTCCATATCACCGAAATTCGATGCCCAGAAGCAGAGGAATACGAAGATCTGCATGGGGGCAACTGATATCACCATTCCCACGAAATACCTCGCGAAGCCTAGAAACGGAATACTTGTCTGTTGATAGTTGTCCGTCTGGACGTGATCTACAAGTCCAAGTCGCTCAATTTAGCATGCCCTGGGACCAACCCCGCCTGGCGATCTCGTCGCTCGAAGCCAATATAAGAAGTACATGGAGCATGAGCCTGAGAATAAGTGATTAGGAACGCTGGTGGTACAGCTAGTTTCCATCCAGCTACGAGGAAACCCAACAGAACATCATGGCAGGTGCATCATGAGTGGTGCATTGGGTGGTGCATCACGGGGGAAGCCGTCAGCCGCTGTTCGCAAAATGGCCATGTAATATGATAATTTCTTCGCCCCAGCAGGAGGGGTAAGTTTGAACTGGAAGGGATCGACTCACGCGCAATTTGAGGAAAGCGAACCTGCTGGGGAGCCTGAAAGTGAGTGGTCCGAAGTGGTAGACAACTGACACTCGGGGTGCTGATCTATCTGGGATTTTATCTCATAAGGCAGTGGAATCTCCAACACATCATCGCTCGACTTTAACAGCACCTTCGGCAAGTTGCAGTTCCAAATATCTTTAGTTAGTTTGACGTCCTCTGTATGTCAAATTGACGAACCCTCGTCATTAGAGGCTCGAGGCTGTTCAGTTTTGAGATTATTGATCAACCGAAGAACTGTAAGCCCTTAGCTGATATCAGAAGATAAGCACGGAGGCCGGAGCATCGGAGTTCGTGTTCTCCTTTTTACGGCACTCTTAACAGTAACTCGAGTCCCAACCCTCATTCAGTCAATGGCTCACGGAGACTCAGGGATTGGGAGGATAGTAAGTATGCGCGAGGATGGGATAGGAGGAGGGAACGGGGTCTAATACAGCAAAGCGGCATTCCTTCCGTCGAGTTTACAGATAATACCTAGACATGCGGGCAAGGGTGTTGTGACCCCAAGCAAAATAAATATTGAGACCCGTAGGTCTACCACTCCGGAAAAGCGTGTCATCCTTGTGCAGGGGCCATGCTAATCTTCTCTGTATCGTTCCAATTTTTTCGTATGTCACCCCGAAGGGGACAATAGCTAAGGTAGGCTTAGTGGCATCATGTGACGGAACCTTGTATTTGGCTCAGTTCGCGGGGTACGTGGTCATGCACACTACTGGTAAGTAGATCACGGAAACTCACCACCAAGTGAACGAACCACTTTCAAACTTTTGTTTGGCCAACTCAAGGGCCAGGGCTTAAATTGCAGATGAAAGTCTCCACTATATTTGCCGAACAAAAATGATGACACAATATTTTCTCCGGTGGTTCCGAGTCAGCGAATGCGGGTGATTTGTCCGGGCGCCCCACGATGGCCATTCGGAATAATTGTTTGCAGACCTGCAGCGATGAACATTCTCGGCTGTCCGGGATCCACACACCACCGCTTCACCTTATAACCCTCCCCCCCCTGCTTATCTGTTATCTTTGCCTTGAATGTGTGCGGACCCCACGTGTTGGAGGAGGAATCGCGTGTTGTCGTCCCTTTGGCCAGGTGTTGAACACCCTCCAGCGAGACATCAAACCCCACCACGCCCATTTCGCATCCGACTAGATCCAGAAACGTCGTTCTCCTAAACCCACCCACCGGTCGACTGGCGCCCGGTACAAAAATCGTTCACTCTCTTTATATTGTGACGCTCCACCACCACCTGCTCCACACCCTCATCCACAGCACATTACCATGACTGCGTCCAAAGGTCATATCCAACCTCACCACACCAATCTCCCCCGTCGTCGACCACGAACACGATCCCCTCCAGACGCCCCATCTCCAGAAACCAAACCCTCCACTTCTCTCCAACCCAAAAGTCACTTTACCCAACCATCAACGCCTCGTTCTCGTCATGAATCCACGAATTCAACCGGACCCACTACCTCGAGTGCCTCAGACCAAGGGGACCGCCCTTTACCCAGACGTCGTCGAGGCGCTTCTACCCCCCTCACAAGTCCGTCTGATGCTGTCCTCGCTGATGACGCTCTCCCAGACAAGTTCCCCTCTCCCGCCGCAGCCCAGTCTCCAGCAGCCGTAGAAGCTGCCCGAGAAGACCTGAGTACGCCCTTGGGCTTTCATCCTCCCTGTCATGTCTTCTCCAATACTGCACAACCACGCCTCACCACCGCTGGTGGTGGTGGTGGTGCTCGTGGCCACCTCGAACCGCATGTAACTAATCTCCCTCGAAGGCTCAGCCGTGCTCATAAGGAAAGGGAACGGATCCGAAGGAGGTGTTTACAGGAGTTTATCACTGGATCTGGAGTATGGATTGCTTTCAATGCAGAGTTGGGTAGTGCTGATTATGACGATGACGATTCCTTTGATGGTCTGACTGAAGAAGAGAAGAAGGATCGGGATTGGATGTGGGAGGAGAGACTTGGATTTACGGGTGTCATTCGTGTTCTGCTCTGCAGGACTCATGGAGAGTGTCGAAAAGAGATAAAGGGGGAAGAAGGCGAAGAGGAGTTGGAATTGACTATCGGAAGGGAGGAAGTAAAGGCGTATGATGATGTTGGTATCTCTCTACTCACCGATTCCCAGCTCGAAAGTGCCGCAGCTTTCCTGATTGAAAGTCGTAAGCGGAGAGAGGGGAATGGGAAGGTTCTGATTTCCGTACCCCCCTCCAGACCCGTTGAAGCTCTTTCCATCGCCCTCTTTACACTTTCCCTTCCTTCAACTTGTTCGCTATCTTCATCACCCTCACCTTCATATCTTTCCCAATTGCGATTCCTCCCTGGTATCCTTGACCTCGAGCAGAGCCAAGACATCGATATCGATATCGATCATGCCGCTTTCGACGATTCCGAATCCGAATCCGTCGAGTTCGCAAGAAGAAAAAAGGGGCACGGGCACCAGAAGTACACACTCATCCAGCTTGCTCTCTGGCATATGCATGATTTGCCACAAGCTCATCCAGACGAAGAACAAGGGGGTTTGAAATCAGAGTGGAGAGGAGCGCTATCGTTGGACGGGATTGAGAAATTGGAAAGTTTGGTTGCGTCTCGATGAACTCCTGTGAGTCCTCTTTCATTTTTCCTCTTGTACGACCCCCCCTCAATTGCCTCAGATCGCTCCTTGTTCCGTGAACAATGCTGCGGAAATAACCACCCTGGTCCTCGGTCCTCTGGCAGGGCTGGGGAAATCGTTAAAAACATGGACTTGTTCTGCTGTAGCACTAGAATATGCATCATGGACGGTTGGGATAGTCGCAACAACCCACTTGAACTTGTCATCACATTCGTGTACTTCATTTAGGGCAAAATTTATTTTTCATCTGATGAACTTATGTATTCCTCGTATTACCTTGATCAATAAATATCTTATCTCATCACTGAAATTTTGAGGTCGATTTAGCAGCCCCCCTTGGCATGAGGGATTCGGACGCTAGTCGGTTGAGGGAATTGGGATTGAGTTAAGACATAGCTTATTCGAGCCCACGTTGCAAGCCTCAAGTGAGTCTTCAGATCATCCCTGCTGAAACAGGCTCGTAATGGATTCGCCTAGATCGCCGGCGCACAATCCTCAAGGTCATGTTTAATTTGGGTAGGCTGAAGGCTGGAGGCTGGTCGATTATGTTTGAAACACGAAAACTATTTGGTAACTGCAGGTTTCTGACTTCCCGACACTCAGGTTTGCGCTGGGGGGTTCGGCAAGGTCTGCTTATGTATAAATGAGTGAAGTAGGCAGCGAGGAGTGTTTCTGTTGGTGGAAAAGTGACATTAGCCAGTAAGGTGGTCGTCAAGATGTCCCAGCAACGCGAGTGAGTGGGTAAGTGTCGAGGATTATCGGAGGAGCGGGAGTGCTTGTGTTTGAACCTATTTACAGCCAAGAATAGGTTAGCGCAAATGCACTGAGGCTGGATCACTCTCAGGGCTCAGAGAATTGGTTCGTCACTTTTCTCACTTTTCCAAGTCTCCCTCCTCCTCTGTCGCTTTCGACACCTCGCTTCATATACCCAAGAACGAGGCCTATGGGAGTCTCTCTGGCTTACATATACAGCTGGTGTTGTACGTCCGTTCTCTCCCAATAATCCACAATTTCCTAATTTGTTAACCCCTTGACCAACTACGCGCTTATTCGTGGTTGTTGCTCGTTGGCATCGTTCAGGCTGCTTCAGGACCGAGGCAGATGCGGACGAACCTCGGCCCGGCAACGCAGGGACAGGACACCCTCCGGAACAGCGAGTAGTGACGGATAAGTCGGAGCAGCTCAACCAACAAATGCAACCGACACTACCGCCCTTGCCTGAACTACGACCGTTGGAACCACTGGAGCCATTCAGGGATATGAGGAGGAGCGTTGACCCGAATGGTCTCCCTAGTACGCCGGAAGCGAGGGAGGGTGGGGGAGTAGCGTCGAATTCATGAAGGGTTTGTGGTGCACGAGTTGTTATTTCTTCTATCTACCTCGACTAACTTGGTTTTGAAGGTTCGATGGCAGATCTAGGTGTATCTTATCTCACACGCTCATTCACTTCATTGGAACTTTCATTAATATTCCTACCTCGGACATTCCACCTGTACACTTTTCCCTTCCGCTTTGTCTGCTTCTATTATGTCTCCGGATAGTACGCTTTATTCCGTCCACAGACCCCTCGTTGCATAACGATTCAATGTTACCGGCTCTACGCGATACCTATAGGAGTGATCTAAATATTCGTATTGGGTTATACTTGCGTTCCTCTGTGGTCCTCCATTAAAAAAGAGAGCTTCGTTCTGTGCATTATATTGCGTAAATTACTGCGTACCTGTGATCAAAGGTTAGAGTGATTTGCTCTTGAGCGGTCTTCGATCCTTTGTTTCTCCGCTGTTGCCCAAATTGGGGTCCATCTTTTTCTACTCGATGCGCCCTGGAAGGTGAGCTAGACACAAGTAACTCAATCATTACTACTTCAGTGCCTTTTTTTTAAAAAAAAAAAAATTCGATGTTTATTGCCGCAAACAAGACAATGTGATCATGCCTTGCATCAAGTAAGTGATCAACTTATGTGATGGTGACTCACCGATTTGATCAAGTCAGAGCCTGCAGCTCCTCGTCTCCCACAGGAGACCGTCAATATAATTATAATGTAGCTGCGGGCTGCTGCAACTGGGTTTCAAAGATCAGTTGATTTGATCATCACTGAGATGGGTTGTGAAAGATCGAATTGCTGCATTTTGGATTCCCAAAATTATTGACATGGTGAATAACCAGCAGCGTGATCGCATAGAGGTTGAAGCCACATGCGATCCGCGCCTTAGTGGAAAGATATCAAAGAAACAACAAAAAACTGTCTGTGGCTTATCACTCAACCTCGAGGTCAGTTTGCTCAACTGCTAGAAGATTCGTGTGAGCTCAGTCTTTCTAGAAAGGCTGTAGTTGAATGCTAATCCTTCCCATAATAGCAGACTGACTTAGATTACGTGCTGGTGACCACTTCAACATCCTATTTGGCCTTCCAGGTAAGTGCTAACAGTGCACGTCACCATGTTCTCCAGCTCAAAATACACAGGCATCAATCCACATTTGGATACTCCTTGTAAAATTTTGCACATGATTTTACTCAGAATTGATAAGTACCTCTGGTATGAAACAGCCAATCAGTAGAACCAAAGCATGGATCACGAGTTTGCTTGTCAACTTGCTGATCTCTCAAGGGATGGACTCTCAATCCCATTGTTTTGCCCTCAATATATCATGCAATTCAAGAACACTCTCATAGGTCAACAATTCAAAGCTCTTCAACAGCTGGTGGTGTTCTGCCTCCAACCTGGCTCAAATAGTTTGGAGAAGGACAAGCAACTATTTGAATTATGGAAAGCAAATGGTAATCTCAGCACACTTCTTTGGTTTCCAGGAATTTGAGATATGGGTCAATATTTGATGTGTTATCTTATCTATATTTCCTGGAATTATCTACCACTCAAAGTTCAAGTATTGACAGGACAACATTGAAATTGCTGTCAACAACATCTTAGACCTATGGGGTGTTTTTGATCTCCCTCACATCTTGTATAAATACAAGCTGCACATGGTTTCTTATTTGAAAGATGATATTGCATGATTTGGTCCAGCTACTCTATTTGCTACAAAGACATTTGAGTCATGGACTAGTGTTTTCTGCACATGTAGACTCTCTCAAACCACCATTCACCAAGTCAAGACATAGCTGAGATGCTGGCAAGTATGGAAAAGGGCTAAATATCCTCGGACTGAATGACTTTTGTCATTCCGAAACGCCATTGATCCGTCGATACATTCGAACGACGCCTCTCTCTTCAAAACTTCGGCATTATGGAGAGTAGCATACTAGCAAGTGTCTCGTGGAAATTAAAATCTTCTGCCTATGTACTTTACATTCAAATTTTAGTCTCAATCTCGCATGTCTTTTCTATTGTAGAATCTGACGGCTCAAGTATCCGTCTCCGTAACTGTGATCATCGCACGTACTATAGCTCACATCAGAAAGTGGTAGATTACCATAGGACACCGGACCTCGTAGGATATAAAAGCCGTCGAGCCAGCAATGGCTCGACACCAAGTAATTGGACACCCATTTTCCCCCATCTTTCTTTTGAAGTCCTCTCTCCATCTTTCAGTCACTCCTCTCGTTGCTCTCCCATCGTTTTTCAGCTCGCTCATCGTCTCTCTCTCTCTTTCGCACCTCGCCTCTGTCCCCCACTATCTTTGTTCACCGCCTCTATTCTCTGGACCTCGGTTTAGAAGCCTCGCGACTGACGGACGCAGTCGTACCCCTTATTTGCTGAACCACCACCTCGTATCTTCACAACCCCAGTCTGACTGCTGAAGGAATCACCAGTTCATTCAGGAAGGATCAAAAAGATTTTTTCACCCAGTTCAGGATCCAGCATTGTCTCAATAGCTTACTTTGATATTTCCACTGCTTAGCACCCTCAATCTGACATGCCAGTCTTGGAGAGCACAGATATTATTGACATTGCGCCAACCAAGGCATGTGCTTCCCACCAAGCAGTACAAAACTAACCCGAAATAGGTAGTGTTGTTCGTATTCAATGCCCAGCAGGACACAGCACCCTCGCGAAGTCACGAAACATCAGAATCCCTCTGCTTTGTTGTCAATATGCGCACTCTTCATAACAGCAATCTGCTCCGAGAAACATTGCCAAGCCAACTTACAAAACCAATTCCAATATACAGTGACTCTGAACGTCAACGGGAACACAAAGAATGGGCCAACGGCCTTCGTATTACAGGACCTGCCAACAAAGGAGAAAGCAGCTGCTACGCTGCTGCAGAACAAGCTTGAGGCTGCGAAAGCAACACCGACGGTCACGCTGCCTGAAACGACAGTGCTGTGATCAGCACGTATAGGAGTTCCCAGCAGCGCAAAAATTTCTCTTAGGCAAATCACAACCTAATAGTTACATCTCGCAGCTCAATTTTAAATGTTAACAATGAAATATATTGACGGTCAGGGACCTAAGCTTGGCATGCATTCACAATAAGATTGAATCATTGATGGTAGTCGTAACTTGTATTCGAAGTTATATCCCTGACTCTCGTTTTGGGTCACATGGGCGTGTAAGATGTACACAAAGCATAGTGAAATATTGTTAGAATAAGAATAAATTATTCCATAAAAATCGTAGATGTCGATAACAGTGTTCCATACACTTCTTTATTAATACCTATGCCGCCCTCTGAGGCTGCGCCCTCAACCCAATATGGTTCTAAAAACATCCAACTTTTATTGTGGCAGCATTCCGGCGGTGCAGAGGGAATGATTGATCCCATTACCATATGAACCAGCCCACATCAAGGAAGGTCTGATTGCGGACGGGACAGATTTTATCAGTGCATTCTCAGGGTTTGAATGATATTGTCCAAGTCGAATGTCCGGAGTTGATCAGCTCTCACAACTGCCATCATGGTAACTAGCAGCACCGTCAATACCCCAATCACAGCAACCAGGGCAATCAGGAACGGTTTACTGCCGACCAACGCTAGCTCCTGCCTCTCCCCCACCGCGTCTGTGTCGATCATCTCGAATGCTGGGAACGTAATGTTGTCTTGGTTAGGTGTGTAGCCGCTGAGGAAGGCTTTGGCGGAAGAGAGGTGGACGGTGTTCATCTGTTGATTGATCCTGTCGAGTGAGAGAGGCTTGATGCCCTGCGGGTTATCGTCGTGCGAGAGCGAGGGATCGGTAAGGAAGAGGATACTCGCGATTGCGTTGATAATGGCCTGGTCACCAAATGACTCGCGGACGGACGTCGCTTGGAGTAGACTTTGCGAGAAAATCGCGTTGGCGGCTTTTCTTGGTATATTATTAACGACAGAAGGACCGGAACGATTGGTTGCTTGAAGTGAATTTCCGAAGAGAGTCACCGTAGCGGGAGATATGTTTAGTTGGGGGTCGCAAAGGAGGACAGTGGCAAGAGGGGGAGAATTATCTGCGTTCTCCGAGGTGGTGTTCTTGGGAGGCATGAGGCTGGTTGGAATGTCATCGAGGTTGAGGGTGGTGAACTTGGAGAGTGTGGTGTTACCTCCAACGAAAAGGAAGGCTATGAGGGGGTTTTCCGCATCTTCCCAAAAGTCAATGTCCGGCAGCATTGGAAGGATTACTAGAATCGCGTAAGTCTCGAGAAATGAAGACGGCAACTTAATCTTACAATCATTAGCGAAGATATCGTTGTCAAGACCAAGAGCGGATGGGATGAGAATGCTCCATTCCTTATCATCTACCATCCAGTTGTTCACTGAGTCGTTTGCTGTTGGTTGCTTCCATGAGCAATTAAAACTGTATGTGATGATGTCACTTTGATACTTGATTGTCTCGTTGCGCGAAATCAAGTCGGAAGATGGCCACGGTATCAGAACATTAGTCTGCGGTGCCCGGAATCCATAAGTCGCATTCTCCACCAGTTCTAGCCTTGTGATCAGATTAGAACGGTCTGCGACCAACATATTTGGGCCAAACACATCTACGGTGTTCGTCACTGTGAGATTGGCCACTTTGATTTTGAGGGGGTACTCGAGGGGAATTGGGTTGATCGTGATTGCACTCGGACCGAGTGCGTTGAGCAGCAGGAGGAGTAGTACAGAGACGAATCCCAGGCGAAATGGAAACGTCGCTCTTCGCGAGATGAAGTGTTGGATCTGGTCAATGATCCCCGAGGTTATTCGAGATACACCATCGGTTTCCCCAAGGACGATAGTCCCAGATTTGCGATATTGCGCCATCCACTCTGCGCTGAAGATGTGAAGAATGATGTCCTTGACAGTGAATACTGCAAGGGCATGCCAGATGATGGAGATAACTGTCAGGGCGCCTTTTGCTTCAGTGAGTGTAACGCTGGAGGAGGTGTGGAGTGGGATTGGGTTGGACATTGCAATGGATGCGAGGATGATAAAGCCGAATTCGATAGCGATGAATGCGCCGGTGCGGAGGAGAAATATGTATCGCAACATTGTAGGACTGGATTTGCGGGGCGCTTTTCTCGAAATACGGGTGAGAGCGTCCGATTTAGGTCGAGGAGCATCATCGAATGTTGACAAGCCCACGGGAAGGTATACAGTCTCAGTTGAAGTGGCGGGGGGCATGGTCTAAGAAGTTGCGTCTGGCGTTTTTTGAACGCAGTAAATACTGGAGAGAGGTTGATGCCAAGCTTGCATGAATGCCTTTCGTTTCATATACCCTACGTGCCATCAGTGTTGCTATCACAGTTGGAAGAAGAGCCGTGATCGTCTCCACGGTTGTACCAGCCAAGACAATTTATATCTTGATTATTATCCATTCAGGGCTGTAGCCTGCAACAGGTCCCGCTATAAGCGCCAATCAAAATCATTGAACTTTTTTTTGTACTATATCTATGTAAAAGTCCATTTAAGATGGTTAGAGAGGGACAAATACCGATAGTCTCGGAGTAGTCCTGCAATGACAGCTGGTTCTGGTGAGCCATCGTCCATACCGCCATCGCCACCATTGATTTCAGTATTCTGCTGAGCCTACTTGCGCCTCTCGTAGCTGAATTCTATCTCGCTCTGCGGGCGATGGTTCCGTCATAACCAATGACCGGAAAGGACATAGCACGCGAGATGGACACGGAAGTGCTAATATGTGTCATTTCACCCATAGCATGTTTTTCCTCAGCGTGGTTCAACAATTCGGAGTGACATGTGGTTGTCCTCTGCAAACATCAGGAAAATCAAGAGCACGAAGATCCTTTTCTATAGCTTCAGGAGGTGGTTCGGAAAATTATTATCTAATTGGGTAGTGGTCCCATCACGTGATCATTCACCACCTTCCGCCAACGACACTGTTCAAGTACATTAGTCTGCCCAACAGCCGTTTGGTCTCGCCGACAGAGAAACTATAGTCTGGTAACGTCAAGCTCAATGCAATGGTGTGTATCATGGCAGTCACCCCGGACTCGACTCAACGCACCCACTTGTAGAGCATCAATGAGGCTGCATACAGTGCTGTTCCTCAAGCAGGAGATGAGGACACGACACGGCTGAATCAACCCTTGCCGCCTTCTTTGGAACACTGCTATGCACCTGGGCGAAAGGTGGACATGCCCCACGGAGGGTCGTTCGTCCTTCGCTCCGATGGCTCCTACAACTACTCTTATGGTCCGGGCGGCTTGGCCGGATTAAAACAAAATTATTATACGCTTTTGTGTGCCATCTTTGCGTCCATTGGCGGGCTAGAGTTTGGATATGATCAGGGCGTGGTACGATCCACTTCTCCAATATGACGACAACTGAGGAATGCTGATATGTTGGAAATGAGCTCTAGATTGCGAATGTGTTGGTCATGAAGGATTTCATAACTCGGTGGCCGGTGACACCTTTGCAGAAGGGCATTATGAGTGCGTCCGTTTATCCTTACATTGGCATTAATTGATGATGTTAAACCTATGTAGCGGCCGTGCTGGAACTCGGTGCCCTCCTGGGAGCTCTTTGCGCTGGTGTCTACGCAGACCGCCTCTCTCGAAGGAAATCGATTATCGTCGCGTGTGGTAAGGCTTCTTTTCCCCCTTTGTGATGTCTGTGTTAAAACCACGGCTAGTCGTGTTTTGCATAGGGTCCACCTTTCAATGTGCTGCAACCACTCTCGCCCATGTATTCATTGGCCGTGCAGTCGGTGGAATAGGCGTTGGTGCTTTGAGGTATGACCCGCTATCCCCAGATGTGCCCCTACGTCAACTGACAACTCTCAATTTAGTATGCTGTCCCCCCTTTATATGGCAGAAATTAGCGCCCCAGAAGTGAGAGGCTCTCTCCTCGCTCTGGAGCAGTTCTCTATCGTGTTAGGTGTCGTTTTCGGCTTTTGGACGGGGTTCTTGACCCGAGAAGGTACGCTTCTTTGGGTATGATCCACTCCTCTTGAGCTGACACGTTTCCCTTAGTCCCCGGGTCGCTCTCGTGGCGCTTACCACTCGGAATCCAGCTGATTCCCGGTGTCATCCTCGCTCTTGGCTGCTTCTTCCTCCCTCCATCACCTCGCCTTCTCGTGTTGCAGGGTTGTTATGATAGTGCTTTATCAAGCCTCGCAAAGCTTCGCCTGCGAACCCCAGAAGAAGCTGAATCTGATCCCTTGCTTCAGGCAAGCCAACCACTTGTTTGGAGCTGCATTTCCTGGTTGACCTGGTTGATGTCTTCCCGCAGGTTGAACTTCTGGAAATGAAAGTCGAAGCGAGGCTCATACAACAAACTAGTGGGCACGATGCTCCGAAATCCGATTGCGTCGGAGAGCTCAAAAGCTGGGAACAGTTGTTCAGCCCTCGGTATCGTAACCGGACAATGATTGGGATCATGATTATGGTCTTTCAACGTGAGCCCGTAGATTGCATTAAACTCCCGGACTACTGATGAGGCGCCACTTGCAGAATGGAGTGGCATCAACGCCCTGTTGTATTACGGTCCAACGTTGGTGCGTAGCATCGGTCTGTCTGGTGACACCGTCACGCTCTTGGTATCTGGTGGTATTGGCGTCGTTCAACTCCTGGCTGTATTCCCCGCAATCGCATATATCGACCGATTTGGTAACTTGTTTCTTATCTTCATCTCTGTCCGCCACCTCGCTAATCCATCGCGTTACAATAGGTAGAAAACCACTCCTTAGAGGCGGTAGTGTCGCGATGAGCCTTTCCCATTTCATGATTGCCGTCCTTGTCAGTATACTTCCCCTAATAAAAGATCTACCTGTTCTATGACTGGTCATTGCAGGTTTCCTTCTTTCAAGCTGATTGGTCATCACACTCGACAGCGGCGTGGGTCGCAGTGGGGTAAGTTAGCGTTAAAACCATGGGAGTCTCAGTGCTGATCAGGGCCGCTCGCAGTGGAATATATACCTTCACCTACGCCTACGGCGTATCTTTTGGTCCAATCGGCTGGGTACTTCCGAGCGAAGTCTTTCCATTATCAATACGGGGGAAAGGTGTCGCCCTCTCAACCGCCTCTAACTGGTTCAATAACTGTAAGCGCTCGTGCTCTTTTTTCTCGAAGTTGCAATAATAAAATCAAATTAAGTCCTTATTGGTCTTGCAACCCCTGTGGCTATGGAGCTGTCACCTTCGTTTACCTTCATGGTCTTCTCAGTCGCATGCTTCCTTGCTTACCTATGGGCGACGTATGTCGTTCCCGAAACAGCAAATGTGTCTCTGGAAGAAGTGGATGCCGTCTTTCATTCATCTGCGGGACGTGATGATTCAATGTTAAAGCAACAGGTACGCGTTGACTTAGCTTAAATTAATCCCTATTGTACTTTGACACGCCTTTGGTAGATTGAACTAGACTTGGGACTGCATAGTCTCGTTCAAGAACTCGTTGCGGACGATCACCCATAGTAATCGATTTCATGGCAAGATCCACGGGCACTCCCTTGTGGTCTATATTTTACTTGTATGTATATATTTATATTTACAGTGGTCCCCTAATAGCTACGGAGTTTGCGCGTAATTGGTAGACAGGCGATCAATGATGAATACAACTTGATTGATAGAAATTCGTTGGCGGTTCTGGGAATTCCTATTTATAAAATTTTGCCTGATGAATTGCGCCGGGTTTTCTGGGCATTGTTGGATGTGGTCCAGGCATTCCTCTAGGTGTGTCCTCATACTTTCATTATCTTACCGAGCCCGATCCTAACCTCATCTACGGATGTGAACGGAACTGACGTACCCGACCAGTCGATAAGTTCCTAGATCGACGATCCCGGGAATCGAATTACCCTTCCCAGAATACCGCCTCTCATGAATGCATGGCCACTCTCCGTCAAGTGCGCTGATAGCGTCCCTGACGTCCACGATCACGGCCCTTCTTGCACAGTTCACCCCCCACCTCCGCAAGAGTTTCCGACAAGGTACAGCTTCGACGAGGAACGATCTGCCAACTGGCATACCCACGGATATATTGGTTCCGTGTCCAAGTCAAGCTTGTCATGTTTACTCGTTGATCAATGCCCTTTCGGCCACATTTGTTCCTCCCCTTGGCTTCTAAGAACGTTCCGTTGTGCGTATCGGCGCGTTTTATACGCCTGAATGATTGGACGGACAGCTTCTCCCAGGATGTATTGATCCACGGGTCGGTGGATCGTTATTATATCTACCATCAAGTCGGTGGTGGACGTGTTCTGGCTCTTTTCCTCATCTCCCACACGACACCTTTTCCACCCCCTCCAGTGATCGCTACGATGGTTGGCTCCTGGAGGATTGAAGCTCTCGTAGCTTTAACTATGGTTGTGGCCCAGTTGGCGAGAGTAGCGGCACAGACGACCGATGCAGTGTGTTTACCCTACTTTGATTGGGTATTTGACAAATTGCATGTATCCTCTGAGGAAGATTCTAACGGGAGTGCCTAGATGTCTAATTCACAACACCAAAGTCCGTGTGTCGTCGCCGCGAGTTTATTAGCCGTGTGTAGCGGCGGGTGTAAGCAGGAGCTTATGTCTCTGGGTAAGGCGCATCTAACTATGAAAACAGCATACAATGTTGCGTCATTGCCGGATGCGACACATTATCTTGGCCCTGTGTCCGTCTTCAACGCGAACGACTGTCAATGCAATACTGTGACATACTCGCTTATGAGTGCCTGTGCTGCATGTCAGGGCCGCTCTTATATCTCGTGAGTCGAGTTTAGACTTTTGTATCTTAAACTTTGAGGATTGACTCAATGCATTATGCAGGTGGAGCCAATGGACCGCAAACTGTCCGACCGTCAGTGCAAGGTATGTTCTCCTTGTTCTTCGGAAATTATATCTATCCATTTCCTAGTTTTCCTGAACCACTTCCAATCGGCTTGCATGTGCCCGGATGGGCATACTTGGACCCTAGGGTAGGTGTCTACCATCTCAGAATACAATATTCAGCATGAACTAACTAAAGCTGCTCTCAAGCCCTCCGATAACTTCGATCAGCTTCGCGCACAGAAAAATACTAGTAAGTAGTTCCCAAGGCAATTTTTTCAAGCTGACGGTCTGAAACCTTGGTGACAGATATGACAGAGTCGGTCGTACTCCCTCCTCCCGCGAGTACGAGCAGTAGCGCCAGATCTACCAGTACAAAGAAACCCAAAACCACCTCTTCTGCACAAACCCGCCCGTCTTCAAGTAACACATCCAGCGCGACAGCATCGTCCAGCACCATCCCCAACCCATTGTCTCCGTCTGCCAGCCCGGACAATGCATCGAGCTCTGGACATGCTAATGCGATCGGTGGTATTGCGGTCGGTGCGTTCGCCGGGTGTATTTGTATTCTGGGCTTGGTAACCTGGTTAATCCATTCGCGGGCTGAGAAGAAGAAGAAACAAGGAATACGGCTGATATCACCAGTTGAGGAAAAGCCTCCTCAGCTTGACATGGAACAAGGTCCCTGCGTTATTATTGATGAACCAAGGGATTACGAGGAGGATAGAACCAGGGAGCACTTACAACGATATATTGAAGTCACTGTATCTACTCGTTCCCCTTCTTCCTCAGTGAGTCACACAGAAATACCATAATAGCTCAACTATTCACGATGGATCGCTTTAGGCTACTGGAACTCTTTCATCTGTGGACGCTCGTACAATTTCTGAGCCATCCACCCCGACAAGGGGAGCACACGGTGGAGCCACCTGAGGTTACCCCACCAGCGGCTGATTATTGCTTTGATACCCTCGCGTCCCTCTTTATCCCGCACATTCTTTTTCCTTCAAGTCAAACTGAAATGCCCTGATGACATTCAGAGTGTTTAAATTATCAAGTCGACGGAGACTGATAAAAAAACTAGTTTGACATACGGATTCAAGGATTCAACGCTTATCAACTGTTAATGAAAATTGGAAGGTCCGTTACTCCCAAGCCCTTTAGAACTCGTCAGGGGGCAGCGCATCATAGATGGGGCAAAGTTCATCCCAGGCAACTATTGCCAAGATGAGTAACCGAACGGCGAGCTCAACCAGGAGGACTTACGGGGATGGGTTCGGTCTCGATCGCATCAGCGTCTTCCGCGAATACGATGAACAACCCACTGTGGGAGGATATATTAGTTTCACCCCGTTATTCAAGTCAAACCTACTCATGCTTCCAAATGCCAATCGATGTGGCCACAGGGAAGTTAGTATAATCCAAGTGGGCATATCAGACATCATAAGTGGTGTACACACCAATGGAAGATCCAAGGTCCAGGATTGTTAGTCGTGAAGCGGATCTTCACGTCATCGCTCGTGCTTAGTCCAAGGCTGACGACGTCTCGGCGGAACGGGTGAATGAAATTGGTGCTGGAGTTTCTGGCGCTTCGTACGACATGCTGTTGGGCGGGTCAAAACGGAGGTTTTCCCCCAAGAACCACGAAAATACGTACGCCATGCAAGTGGAAGGGATGCTAAAGATAGGATATCAGTACGAGGATAAACGTGGGTTGGAACATACTTACAGGGCTCCCAGCAGAACCTCCAGGCATGGTCACCTCAATCACAGAGTTCCGTGGAATGACATACAATGATTCAGTTGCCAATGTGTAAATCGGCAGCAGGTCCAATGCCCGCCAATGCCACTGTTATGAGCTATTGCAAGAGAATGAAACGCTCCATGGATGAGGATATGATTGTCAAGGTTGATCGTTTGCTGGTTTTGCTCCCGTACTTAAATCCCTCGAGTACCATTCCTTCACCCCCTCTGTCAGGGTATCGGGATAATCTCGCTGTATTCTGTCGCAGCAAGTTGAGCAAAAAGGAGCAAACGTTGTGGAGGATTGAAGAGCTTCAGGAGGACTGTGGGTTTGCCGAGCTCACCGGTGCCTCGAAAACATCACAGTTCCTGCTCTTTCTGCAAAAACAACGTGATATCAACTGACTTGTGAGGATATTTGGGGTTTGAACTAACGGCGTCATTCACAGATGTGAGAATATGCAGGCTGTCCCGGAACGAGCACCGCGGTACGTTACGATGGCAAAGACTCAGAATGAATGTAAGTGGGGGCTTACGTATAAAAGATATTGTCCTCTGTCATTTGGCGAGGGCGCTGAATCATCCATTATTTCTGCGCCGACAATCGTGCGTGTGTGTGAGATGAGTGTACCTGTGTCGAAGCAAACGGGGAAAGTGGTGGAGCGAAAGGCCATGAGTACCAAGGGGTAGGCTACCTATGGGACAACGTACAAGCTGCACCGATGTTTTCGAAGTTACTCTTCACCTTCGCGATCTTTGTCGTTGCGGCAGCTGCTGCAGTAAGTACCTCCTCGCAATAGAGGTGTGATGTT
The DNA here is from genome assembly GCA_018524395.1 of Podaxis carcinomalis. Classification (NCBI taxonomy): domain Eukaryota; kingdom Fungi; phylum Basidiomycota; class Agaricomycetes; order Agaricales; family Agaricaceae; genus Podaxis; species Podaxis carcinomalis. The sequence goes on from JAEUWJ010000140.1 coordinate 46,851, forward strand.
ACTCAGACTTCCTCGCAGGACCCCTGTCTTCACCCAAAAGAAGGTGCTCCATACCCTGATCAGCGAGCCCCCTTTCATCACGGAGACGACTACGACAATTATTTGGACGTGAGTTATATTGCATCTGTACTGGGCCCGGCTCGAACACAAGCTGAGAAAAAATGCACCAACAGACAAAGCCCTAGCATCACTACAACGCAGACCCCGTTGCTGGTTCCAAGTTCCGGTTGATTCCGTACCCTGTATTTATTCCAAATGTGATAAAATGTTTGAATATTCTTGAGAAATGAGGTCGGAGAATGAACAACCGACGGAGATAATTCACAGGAGATCTGAGAGGTTCGGTTCCCGCAAAGACATACAATCTATCAGGCACCAAAGATGTGAGAAGCCGATGTTCCGGACCTACAAAGTATAAGCCCGAACAGAGGCCTCGTAGGTTTCAACAGGAAGGGGGAAAGTAGAAGCGGTTGTAACCAAGCCTCAAGCGGAAGGCTCCAAGCCAGGCATGGGATGCTTTCATATATAATCGTTATTCCAGAATTTCGGTAGCCATGAGCACAATCAACTCTACGTTGTTGGGGCGTCCATTGTTGGATCGCAAATACGCGTTGGGCCTCCGCTTGGACATCCCTTCCAGGGATATCAATGGGATACAGGCCGATGAACCCTAGGGGACGGTGTTGCGATTGGCCCGTCGACCTTGACATATGGGCGTTTTCTTCCTTCAGTTGAATATTGATGTAGGATATCACCTTTTTCATTCATTTATATGCTCATCATTCCGCAGCACCTTTTTATTCTTGCAAATACTTAGTAGACAGTTCTTGTGGAGACTGAGCACGTTCACATCAAGCCCATAAGTTAATTCGGCAGCTGTTTATTTGCGGCACCCATTTAAGTCAAAATTGATCAATAAAGCTATTGAAGGGTCGGCCGAGATGATGGTCCTTGAAGTGACGAGCCGGCGGTTCAACAAAATTGTGGTGCGAATGCGACCGTCAGTCGCGAGGCTCCTAAACCGAGGTCAAGGAAATAGAGGTTACTAGGGGCACAAAGAAGGTGCAAGATGGAGAAAAAGGAGAGTGGAGATGAGGGCGGCGAGAGTAGTGGACGACGAGTGAGAGAGAGAAATCGAGAGAAAGGGGGCGTTGAGAAACAAGAGTCACGACGAGAGAATCCTTGGAAAGAAAAAAAAGAGAGAGATCCAATTTCTTGGTGTCCTGGCGACGTTCGGAGGTTGTTGACGGATCAATGGGATCTCGGAATGACGGAAGTAGTTTGGTCTGACGACATTAGTATGAGATGCGTGTAAGGTACCGTTCCGTGGGTAGCCGACGCGCAGTCTCCACATCCTTACTAGAGTCGTTACTCGAAGTTCTGCCCTAAAGGGAGCCGACGGCACCAAAATTCTTCCCGCTACCCGATAATCAACGCTAAAGTCGCTGGCGTGGTTGACAAAAGATGTAGTAGGTCGCTCCTGCCGCACCTACTTCGACCTCTGAGCAACCGGAGCAACAGCAATCTCCAACTCCTCCACCTGAACCACCCTCAACTCCGACCCACTCGTAATCCCACACCTCGCCATCGACC